>JAQFZH010003133.1:0-14550 GCA_034695485.1 Entomobrya nivalis | reverse complement strand
AATTTACACGGATTCCTTCTCCCTTATACTCTAACACGTCGGAAAGTACAAAATAGATATGAATATAAATTTTCCACTCGAAAGTTGTTTTATACAAAGTATTGGCTCATACATTTTATAAGTCAGTTCGCAGGAGAAGTCTTTGGAATTATCAAAATAAGGTTGGATAGCAGATCCTTGTTTGAAATATTTGTTACAGGATTTATTGCGGTAGCATCAGGACTTATTTCGGTAACAATATATTTTCATAGGCTTTACTGTAAAGATTTGGTAGACTTTCTAAACGAGCTGTTAAAGTTTGAACAAAATAGAGCAATAGAAATTTCGAGCTACACGTATAAAAATAACTTGGAATGTTGTACTGTTAAATGGGTTTGTAGATTAGTAACATTAGCATTTTTGCTGGAAAGCTTTTTGTTCGCCTTAAGTATAAGTTGGTTTCCTAGTGTTCCTTGGAACTGGTTGCCAGAATGTGTCGTTTACATTTTATTTCCAAAGAATAGTAGCTTTTATCTATCATGTTTGCGTTCAGTAATACTATTTTCCTATAGTTACATTGGGTTGCGTGTTTACTTTAATTTTACGATAATCAATATAGTCGTTAATTTACTTACTTCAACATATTCAATATATTCAGCACTTGTTTGTCTTCAACGGTAAGTCGGCTTAATTTTCAATCTGTGATTATATTTTTAAAAAACAGAATCCATTTTTGTTAAGCTTTGAATGAAATGTGTTTAAATAAATTTCAGAAAAATTTGTTCGGCCAATTTCATTGACAATATTTTGCTTGATTTGCAAATGTATCGTGAAATACAACTTTTGGCAGCAGTGTATAACAAATTACATCAGTTTCTACTAGTGCCGGTTTACATCATCACTGCTATTTTAATATTCTCTTGTTCTACTTTTGTTATAACTACTCGATTCAATGAACTAAATTTACTAGCTTTCGTAATTTTTGCAAATGGAGTTCCACTGGGAGCTTCAATTATATTATTTTGCTTTCATTTTCCGGCTTCTGTTTTTCGTATAAGTACCTGTTTATTATTAAAGTTAAAGGGAAAAATGAGAATCATCGGATCAAGTAGTGAGAAAGATAATAGATTTAATATTCGAGTATTTAAGAAACATTTAAAAGCTCTGCCAACAATAAAAATATACTTCTTTCAAAGAAATTTCTTTGAAAGTTTAACTCCTTTGATTTTGTTTAGATTTTCATTGAGAATCGCTATTTACCTTATGTTAATGGAAAGATAAAATTTTTACATGTTAATTTATAATACAATAATTAAATTATAAATACAATATTTAAGACATTTTTGGGGGGATTGCTTTATGCTTCCAAATTGCTTCCAAATCCTTCGTAAATGGACAACTAGTTAAATAAACGCCAGCTTAGGTGTAAAATTTTCAATAAGCACATTTTAAATTCACAAGTATTTATTGTAAGGAATTTTTTGAGTTACAAATTTCAGTCGGGACAAAGCAATTAATTTTTAGAAACAATGTTAAGTAGCTAGTAAATAGTAATTTGTTTCGATGAATAATTAACATGTTTTTCAGAGAATATTAAATTGGTGGGATGTAAGATAAAAACTGACAAGTAAAACATTTGTACCATATAAGTTAGATTATTTAACTCATGTTTACTTTAAGAAAGTTTGCAAAGGTAAGAACTTTTGATTATTTATTAGAGCTTTGCTGTTTGTTGTTTTACTGGAGTGTGGTGAGCAATTATATGCCTTTTTGACAAGGACATCAAGTTAAAAGTTAACACTATATTTATTATACATAAATTCGCCTTGTATATAAGACTTAGTAATCACTTTACTGGTTTGTTATTATTGGAAGGCTTATTGGATCAGATGTGTACTTGTTGTATGTTAGGCTTGTTTATGGTGTGGAGATTAATCTATGTGGAGCTTGGGTGGTTTTTATCTTATTGTGAAAGCACAAATATTTGTCAATACCTGAAATAATTTGTTTTCAACTCAAATATTCAACAAAGCAACTTCTCATACGTACATACACTATGCTATAATTACATGAACAACTACAAGAGGTCTTTATCGCAAAAGTTTCCAGTATTACCTTTACGACGTAGTTTAACTATAAAACTCCGTGAAACTATAAAAGCTTGACAATTTTGTTTACTGGATGCATTTAAAAATACAAAAAATAAGGCATATCAGCAGAAGAAATCGATTATTTCACAATTTTATTTCTAATTTTTTTTTCATCGATTAGTACATTTGTAGCTGGAATTTATGTGAGGCTAATATTTGTTGGCATACATAATTACAATAAAATCCTCATTGATTACATATTTCATACATGCTTTTTCTGAAGTATTTCTGATCTTACATGGACCAGTGAAAAATTGATATAAATGATATTGTTGTCTTAGAATAAGATGAAGTATGCGTTATTAAACTGTTCAGTAACTGATTGTATTTTGCAGCAGTTAAAACAACTTTCTGATACCTAACATGTGGCAGAAATGTAATGTAGATTTAAGTACATTAAGTTTAATGATTTAAACCTGACAATTGGAGATTGAAGCGGATATTGTACTTAAAAATCAGAGGATCAAACTTTTACAAAAACTTTTAAAGTTGTCTGTGTTGAGCAATTATTTTCGAGTCTTAAATATGTGTATAAACCAAGTGTAGTCAAGTTTACAGGAATATTACACAACCAAATGAGCATGAATCATTGAAAAATCAACTCAACTTAGCATCATCTTATGTCATCACTGATATATGCTTAGTTAGATGTAATAAAAAATACTAAAAATATTCATTTTGATTATCAAAAATATAATACGTAATTTAGGATCTCAAACTGAACCTAACAACAACATTGTCACAGTATTCCGAATGATATCTTCACAAATATGCAAGCCCAACGTACAAGTAGCCATGCCTTACGGTCCCAGATTAAATCCAATAGTTTTACAAGCACACAACACCTTACCATCACCTTTTCTCACAACAATTTTCATCCAATATACCTTAAATATTTTAGAATGCCTGTATGGAAAATCTGCCAAAAATGTGATCATAAGTGCAAGTCCTACGCAAATCATCGTTATTACCGGGGCAAGCATATACATAAATATATTCAACATAGTATACATTTTCAGCATCATATATGCTCCAGACGATGCCAAAAATATTCCCACGAAAATCAGTATAGTTAGAAATTCTACAACGATATTATTTCCCAACACTAAAAACACTTGCATTGTTCGAAAGCGTTTGTAGCACTTGGCAAACTGAAACCGGGTTAGTCCAGAAAATGGTGATTTATAGAAATGGATTGTTGGAGAGAAGCTAACAATCCCATCTAAAAACACAAGTATGAGAAGTAATAAAGAGAGAATCGACGATACAACGTAACTCATCACAAATAAATAGAAAAACGAAGCCGAGAATTTAGTAAGTAAACTGGAGCTTGAAAATAACAACTGAACTGGCTCATATGGTATAGCAAATGGTAATAAAGTAATACCAAGTCCAACGATGTAACACGCTATTGACAAGGAGTAAGCGACAAGTTGCTTAATGGAAACTTCTCCAAGAAATGGTATGCAAATATTAAAATTTATAAATGAAGTTGAAGATGACAGGTTGTGTTCAAGGTGGCGATTTTGATTTAGGGTATATTGAATTGCGTTATTGTGCTGGTTTTCCGTATAAAATGCGGCAAGAAATATGCAGGTAACGGTTAAATAAAATACGTTGACTATTAGTTGATCGACGTGATTTACTGTGAATGAATTCCAGTAAAATATTAACCAAATAATACGCAACATAAGGGAAGGAATGAAAAGGAAAATAACTAGGAATAAGACAGATAGTCTACTTGTCTTGTAAATTCTCTTCTGGTATTTTTTACTGGAAAGAAGGTTTTTGTAAAAATTGTCAACTTCGTAAGGCATTGGGAATATGTTTTGAAATAATGAGTGGGCTTGATACGCCGCTAAAGAGAGCGACATTTTAGTTTTTTTAAAGAGGACAAATGTATTAAAATTGCTACGTAGAATTATACTAATAAACAATAACTGCGGTTAACAGACATTCGTAAGCGGCTGCTGGAATTGCAGGGTAAAATAATTGGAAGTAAAGTAATTTAATCTGAATATTGAGTGGAATTGTTATTTCTAAAGAAAGATCGATTATAGGGATAGCTTAAAATAGACGAAAATCTCTTATGGGCTTTTAAATTTGGAGATATCAATTCCATTATATCTAGTTGATAATTTGATAAAAATAAGCAATTTGGAATGGCCGGAAAAAATAAAACAAAATACGAACAAGTCATTTTCACATTAGTGAGTTTGTAATATGTTTTCATAGAATCGCTTAACCTTATAACTCCTTGTAGTGATGGTAATAAATAAAAGCTTACAAATTGTGTTCGAATGCAATAATTACACAAAACATGCATTTAAAGTTTAAAATAAAAACTCGTGTTATAGACGTTTTACAATTTTGCAAAATGCCCTTCACTCATGCGTTAGAAAATTTGGTCTTTATGCTTTATTAACTTCATAAAAGAAATAAATTTAATGGAATAATGTAAGAAATAAACAGCATACAATTATCCAAGTAATTCTCGTAACAGAATTAAATGACAACTGAATGATGAAGGAATTATCCAAACTTCTGATGTCTTATTATAAAGTAAAGCAGTGTTTATTTTATGGCTTTTGAACGTGAGATGTGGAAAGATACACCAATTGCTGATTTTCTGATGATGCACATCAAAGCAGGCATTTGGGTAGGATATTAGGAGAACGCGCCCCGGAATCCAGGCTACTGCGCGATGCTAGCTTGTAGCAGATAGCATGTATGCATATGAGCGTTTCGTGCTCAACTGCTTGCTATAGCCTGGATTCCGGGGCGCGTTCTCCTAATATCCTACCCAAATGCCTGCTTTGATGCACATTATGAAAATAGCAGCGGACTATTGATATAAAATTTTAAATTGCTCAACAAATTGCATTGATTTTTGTTTTTAATGATTGACTAAGACTAAAAAACTTTAAATTTATAATACATATATCAAATATTATCCTAAATCGATTCCAATTTGTAACGTAAATATCGTGAATGATAGCACAAACACCGCCCCTTTGTTCATCCATCTTGACGGTTTCCTTTTTGACCGAACGCTCAAAATTCTGAAATTGCCACGTTTCTTGACATTGTTGCAGCGATTAGTGCAATGCATTCCCCGACATCGCAGTTATGCATATTTCGATGAAAAGCAAGTCGGCCTAAGGTAAGCCCACATGATTGTAGACTCCAAGCTTGTTTAAAACCCAATCCAGTGGCAGACCCGTAAACTAAGCCAGATTTGCCATGTTTAAAACTATTGGTTACTTTACTTATTGAGATAACTGTCGATAAAGTATCAACTTTAAAGTCGGTATTTATATTATTAATTGTATGAGTGCACGTGTAGCAATATATGCCATAAATTTATAATGGATCCTGTGCTGTCGTTTGGTAAATTGCTAAGTTTGAGTGAAAATAGTATGTTTGTAGTTCGGATGCTTCGTCATTTGGTGAAATTTCATTTTTGAAAGCTTCAACTATTTACTTCGGTGTTATCATTTCCTGTTTGAATTAAAAACAATGCGTTGTCCGATTTTCCGTATCCAGATGTTTAAATTGCTGTTAAGGTCTCGTTTAGTGAATGAGTTATCAGAAAATACACAGCACAAAATTTTGAGTGACGAAAGTTGAATCTGAGAAATGCAGATTCGTGATTAAGTTTAAAATCTTCGTCTGATGAATCTTCCTAAATGAATCCTAGTTTAAGATTTACATATCCGAAAAATGTGAACGTGTTGGAATTGTTGTCAAATAATTGTTGATAAGGTATCAGCGAAGGATATTCCTGCTCACTAACAAATGTAACTAAAGAAGGATCGTTTAAACTAGCATTAGCACTTATGGTGTAAAATATTGGAACATAAAAGATTGCAGGATATAAAGTATCCGCAAAGTATTTTTTTCTTTCATTATCTCAATTTAACTTTTAAATGTTCAACAACTTTATGATCTATTAAAATAAATATTCTTTCAAGTTCGAAATTTGCAAGTACAATTTCATAAAAGTCAGTGAAATTTGGAGAATCCGTATGTAAAACTGATGCTATCACTTAATAGTTCCATCAGCTAGTTCAGTGCTCATTTAAAAAGAAACTTTAGGGTATTTTTTTGTAGCGCTTGCATACACGTGCGTAGGAATTGAATTTTTGAAAGGTACTAAACGCTGAGAAAAAACACTTAATAAAATAAGGATAATTAGCTGTAGATTAAGCAGACAGTATTTCTTATACAGTTTAGTATTACACAAGTCATTAATATTCAACCCGAATTTACACGTGGGTTGGTTACGCAGTTCAGTTCGGGTTTAAAGAAAAGAATTCAATAGTGTGCTACCAAACTTTCTCAAAAAAATTATTCCCCTAATGGCCTAAATTTGTAAAATATTGCATTAAAAGGTTCTTAAATACACCAATTTTCTCAACTTGTCGTTATGCTTTATGCTTTTTTATTTTCAACCAAAAGTTGTAAACCTAAATAATGTACTAATTTAACTTGACCAAATGTTTTAGTACCTAATAACTTAGTGTTTACAAAATCACATTAAATTACACCAAGAAGCAACATTGTCACTGTATTACGTATAATTTCCTCACAAACATGTAACCCCAATTTAGCCGTTGCTAAACCATACGGTTCAATATGAAACCCAATTTGTGGACAAGCTCGCAAAACCTGCTTATCTTCTCTTCTTGTTACCAGCTGATTCCAATATCGCTTAAAAATCGCCGAGTTCTGATGCGGAAAATCTGCCAGAAATGTTAGCAAAAGAGCAAGTCCAAAAGCAAGCAATGCTATAGCAGGTGCCAACATATACATGAAAAAATTCAACATTGAATACATTTTCAACGTCATGTAAGCTCCACAAGATCCTAGCAGTACCCCAATAAACATTAACGCAGTAAGAAATTCTAAAACTATGTCATTAGCAACAATCAAAAATATTTGCATTGTTCGAAAACGCTTGTAACATTTGCTAAATTTGAATCTCATCCATGTTGAATACGGCGACTTGTCAAAATGAATAGTTGTTGAATATAGTAATATTCCTTCCAAAAACGCGATACTCATAAGCAAAATTGACAAAACAGTCGTAGCAGCAAATATCAGAAACGACCAATAAATCAATGCAGCAAGTATCTTCACGAATATGGTGGAACTTCCAATAATCAATTGAACAGGATCGTAAGTTATCGCAAATGGTAGTGCGGTAACACCCAAAATTACTACGAAACATGCACAAGATAAACAATAAATTACAATTTCTTTTATTGATGATTTTCCAATGAACGGAAGATTCACTGAGAAATTTACTGCTTCTAGTACTGCGGATGATGCTGAGTGATCGGTTATTGCAGGTACAAGTTTGGAACGTTGATTCAAAATAAATTGAAATGCGTTTAATTTTTTGTGTTGGGTCCAACAAGCAGGTAGAAATAGAAATGTGGCTGTGAGGTAAAATATGTAGACGATTATTTGATCAACGTGATAAATTGTGTAGGATTTCCAGTGATAAAATAACCATCCAAGACGAAGGATACAAGTGGGAATGAAAAATAGAAAGAAGGAAATCGAAATATAAATTCTGAAGAACTTGTGGAAACGTTTTGAATGAGCTTTGCTTTTGATGATACGATTATTGGGGAAATCAACTGCGTATGGCATTGGAATTATACTTTGAAATAGGGAATGTACTCGATATGCTCCTTGTGTTAGCGACATTTTTTAAAATTAAAAGTGACTACTACTCTTTAGCTTTTACAATGTTAAATAAAAGCTTATTTCCTTTAGCATCGAAGTTTAATTTTCTTAATATATAATATTTGCCTTATTGGCTTTTTTTCTTTAAGGTACTATTTAAAAAAATATTAAAATAGCTAAAAGCAAGTTTTACAATAATTTATAGGAAACCAGGCTTATTGTGTAAACCCACGTGAATATGATTACATGTATAAAAATCGATCGCATTAAAACAAGAAGGCTAGTTGTGAATTATTTATTAATCTCTTCTTGCTAAATTGCCAACATGAGTCCTTACTTAGTTATAAATTAGATTTTTGAATATTTGTATGTTCTACCAAGAAATCAGATAAAGTCGTTGTCATATAAATTTTGGTCTGACTATTAATAAAAATATAAATAAAAATATTATTTGATGCTTAATTTAAGTGTTACCTGTTGTTGGCTAAAATATTTGTTAAGCGTAACATGGATTGAATTTGAAATGGAATGGCTCTCATTATTGATCACGTTATTGGAGCAATTATACTAATTAATTAAATTTATATTAACCATAATTTATTCCTTACGCTCCATTAGCATTAAATTAATAGCAATTCTCGACGAAAACTTAAACAATACAAGTGGAGTTAATCTACCAAAGTAATTCCTATGAAAAAAGAAAATCTTAATTAAGGGAAATGATCGCCAGTATCTCTTTAACAATTTACAGTTATCACTTTCTTCACTTGATTTACTCCCAACATTAAAGCCACTTCTGTTTTTTAATTTATTTAGAATAACCATTCTACTAGCAAGTTTACATTTTCTTGCTGTCTGTCCACTAGTTTTAAATACAGTAGCAGGGAAATGGAAACAAAATAGCATTATCATTATACCAAGACTCATTGCGTTAGAGAATATCATCATTCCAGTAAAATGCAACTCTTGAAATCTTGTAATGATTACAAAGCAGCAACAGGAAAATACTAGAATGGCCTTCACAATATACACAGGTATTAGTAGGAATCGATGCATTCGATTATAGCTATTAGCCAACAGTTGGATTTCTCTGTACATTTGAATTTGATCCACTATTTGAACAGCTGATTTTGCATTCATGATTTTCCTGTAAATTAAAATAAATAGAAAGTTGGAATTTTTTATGTAGATTTGGAAAATTTGAAGTAATTCTTGAAAATTTGGAATCAATTTTGGAAATTTGGAATAAATTTTGGAAATTTAAATGAAATTAACAAAAATTTGCAGCTTACCTTTGAAAATGTATCAAAGCCGAACAAATGCAATAACTGCACATTAGTAAACTTATCACGATGTTTATATTCGCAAAATTGGTAAATACCCTGAGACCTACATAATTATAATAAAACACTAAAACTCGCCTACAAATTTCACTAAAAGCTGAATCACCAGGAAATACAGTATACGGAATAATTTTAGGTAAAACATTCCATGCAACATTGGGAAACAAGCAGCTACTTATCCCAAATAACCAGCTTTCACCGAAATGAGCCCCACTAAAAAATCTACTCGCCCATCTGATCACCTCACTCATTTGATTTCCATCATTATCACTATCCTTCAACTTATTTCGCTTATTTTCTTTTAAAACGTGTCGTTCCTCAAATTTTATTAGCTCGTTTAGAAAACCTGCAAACTCTTTGCCATATGTTTTATGAAAAATTGCCGTAATTGATTCAAGCCCAGCTACACCTCCAATAAATCCTGTGACACAAGTAGAAAATATGGTTTTGCTTTCCATATGAATTTTTATTGACCCAAAAATAAAACCTGATAATAAAATTATAAAGTGAATTGGCCAATGCCACTGATAAAATAGTCGGTTAGCTTGAAATTTAAAATGACCCTCGAATTTTGAGGAGGAGAGTTTGTACGGATAGGAAATAGGAAGTGCGTTCCATTTATTAATTAAACGGAAGCTTTCCTTAATTTCGTGGATGAGATTCGTTCCGACTAGCATGTTGCTTGTTTGAATGACGACTCTACTTTAATTAAAACAAAAATAGGTTCGTGGAAGCGAAAGAAAAAATTATATAAGGAAACTCAGCTTGTTCATCAAACTAATTGTTTGTTAACTAAGTGACCGTTTAGAGTAAACGGTGTTATTAAGGGAATCAATTTACATGAGGAATATTTAAATTTGTAGGCTATGTCCGCTCGTCAGAATGGTTTAATATACGTATTTTATGTGCTCACGATATGAAATGGAATAAAATATTCATTGATCGTTATGTTAACTCTAAAACAGGCTACAATTTCAGGTTACGAATACCTAGAATTAAGGAAGATAGATAAACCTATTATTATACTTTGACTTGTGGCTTGTAAATACTAAATAATTTCTACAAAATGCTTATGTTCGTATTGCGCTTTGGCAGTAATTTTTGCCACGAGTTGGATCTAAAAAGCGAGGCAAAATGTCAAACAGCGGTATATTTGGGAGTGGCATGTAAACGATGGCTTGAGCTTGTTCCTTGTCAAACTGACGACTGCTGACGTTAACATGTTTGAAATATACATACCTACAATTTTGAAGAGAGCCTCGTTTACTTATAGATCATTACGAAATTGCAAATTGTAATATTTGAGTTGTTATGATCAAACGTCAGTATATTGAAATAATTATATTAAAGTATAACGTTGACTATTCAATTTAGCTATATAAGGCTTTTGTTCAGATTTTTAATGCGTCACAAAATGAAAATTATTAGTCTAATTCAATTTGTAAGTAGACCAAGAGTTTACGGAAATACATGTTAAACTCGAATATGAATTAGTTTAATAATAAATCTAACGAACAAAACAAACAAAAAGTGGAAAATATTATTTGTTCAGTTAAATAACCATTGCTAGAACCCCAAAATTTTCCATTGTTTTTGTAGCTTATAATTACAAAATAGTATAAAGTAAACAGTTAATACTGACACTTGAGCGTACTGCGTAATAGATATGATCACTTTAAACCCAGCGTTTCCATTGGTGAAGTAACTCTGCATAAACAAAATTTTCCATAAAAACAGTGAAGTGAACTTACGTGCAGGTAGGTTTTTTGGTAAGTCCTTTTCAGGTACTGTAGCATTTTGTTGAGTTAAGATATCTAAAATATTTAGTATGCATATTAAATACTATGTATATTATTATATATATATTAAACAAACAGCTTATGTGTAATGTGCAATATGATTTTTAAAGCATCTGATTTTTTTAATATCTACACTAACTGTATTGTCCCCGTAATTTTCCACTTTGTACCTAAACCTCATTATTTCCATTTAAGCTGCCTCTCATCAATATTAATTTAATTGACGAGCGTAACGAAAAATGAAATAAAGTGAAGGGTCTAATCCTATCAAAAACACTACTCTGAAACTAATTAATTTTAATTAGCTTCAGCCTTTACAAACAATATTTTTCTCATATGCTTCTTTCATCTAAATTTCTACTAAACACTAATAACTGGACATCAATAAAAATTCGTTTGCTATTTTGATGTATACGAACTGGATATTGAAGACAAAGTTTTATGATAACGACGCCCATTAGTAAGCTGTGGAAAAATAGGATCCTTGTCCAGATGTCTAAAATGTTGGGAGCAGCGATCAAAACAAACGTTGCACCAGAAAAGCAGGTAACTGCAATAAAGATGTAAGCAGGATACAATATTTGACGACTAATTTGGTTATAGAGTTGGCATAACAGTTGAATTTGTTGACAAATTTGATAGGTTTGTTACATGGGTAGTTTCGACATGGATCTTTATATAAGTATAAATATATTCATGTGTCGAAATTTAAAATAGCATTTACCGTAAATATTTGTTGAAAAATAAATAGATTTCCTTTTTAAAGTTAACAGGTCATCATTTTAACAAAATGATGACACTTTTATTAACAAGAAGGCTTAGAGCTGCAAACTTTGTTATAACACGCATCGCAATATGCACTAATAGAAACGTGGTAGTTCGAACAAATAAATTTATATATATTCCCGAAATGCGGTCATTATGGATATTTGTTGATAGAGTATCGAAACATATTGTAAATGGATATTGAACAAGATAACGCAAATACCCCATTGTTCACTAGAATTACGATGGTAAGGAGTTTACAAAGTGGAGCTGTTAGATTTCGTTGGGAGGATGCTTTGCAGTTGACCCTTCTACAAAGTTGGATTTCAAAATTTAGTAATCGATTTAGAAAAAGCAAGAAATCTGAACCATTAATGTGATGATTGTATATGACCAATGACACCGATAAAAACATTGCTGTAATAAGAAGTCGCATTGAAGTTTCGAAAAAATATGTGGGTATTTTGATGATTTGTTATTGAATTGAGTATGTGGAGGATTTCAAGTAAGCCAATAAAAAAGAGAATTGAAAATTGATATATCCAATGTCTCCTTTTAAAGCTACTGTTGTAATAAAATAAAATTAAGTGCTAATGGTACATATGTTTGATATGACCTTTTGTATTTGAATTTTATTGGCCACTGAAGAATATTAAAAGTTTTAAATTGCAAATTAAAAATCAACACCCTGTTTGGATTTTAGTCAAGATCACTCAACATTTTGACTAAATACTCTATTCCTTCTATTCTACTCAAGAACATTGCCAACGATGTTTTATTAATTTCAATCAAGATATTTTGAAACGTCCAAAGGTAAACCGGTAATCCGAATATTTGAACATACTGTGTAGTGGTTATCTTCACTTGAAGAGCATCTCCATTTAATACATTATCCTACAGAAAAAAAATTAATAATTTTTGAATATCAATATTTTAGACCAATATTTAATCATAATTACCTTAAATCATGTACAAAACTACATACCTGTGAAATTTTGATTACAGGCTCAGGTTGTTCAGGAACTTGACCTTGACAAGTTGCTAAAAAGTTTTGAGTTGTCACAGACGTTTGTGTTTGTGGACCGCCATCCTTTTCATAATAGTGCATGTCAACCTGTAGCACCAATTTTGGTTGACCACAAGTTTGGGGATAAGTAGAAGGAAACTCGCATTGACAAATAGGCTGTTCTTCTTTGCTTTCGAATGATTTGCAGCTTACTTTCGCGTCTGGTATACCACCACATGTTCGGATATCACAAATTTCGGAAGGATCTTTAGGGCATGTTACGTTCCCAAACCAGAATGTGAAATCTTTAATATCATCAACGTGACCATATACAAGGTATTGAGATGCGTCCTAGTTTTGAATAAAAATTTAAATAAGTTAATTGAAATAAGTATTTAGTTGTGAATTATTAAGCATATTTAAATAATTTACTTACAAAAAGAATAAAGAAATCCTTTCCAAAATGAGCGTCATTTGGACTTCCAACTAATCCAATAGCACTACTCTTGTTACATATATTTTCAGCTGTGCGTATTTTTACAATAAAAATAATACAGAAAATATTAACTTTTAAAATCTTATCCATTTTTGTTTAATTTAGACAAATATTTTGATTGAAGACTGATTAAATCACTAGAAAAACTCTCGTTAAATTATTTTCACTACAATCCGTTTTTAAATTTTCCAGCACAGTTTTATAGTTTAACTCAACCATGTTTTAGAGTATTACAACAATCTTGTCTGGTATTGGCTTCTTAAATGACTAGAAAAATAGGTATCATCAAGCTTTCCTTTAAATATCTTATACATAGGCATATACTAGAGTGCTTGCATGGGAAATGCATCAGGTACACATGCATTTTAGATTTGAACGTATGCACATACGCGCAAACCTTTTTGTGTTTCTTCACATGTACATATTATTTTATCCATACTTATATAATCAATGAAAAGGTTAAGTCGTTTTGATACATGTGAGTTGGCATGTTCACTCTAAATATTATACGTACAAAACCACGTGTTGTTTTTTTTTGTAAAAAGTTTAAATACAAAAGTTGACACATCTCTTGGTCTTTAAACGACCTTTTTATTATGCCTCATGTGTGCACGTAATAAGTGTTATGGAAAATTTAGTGAATATTCTAAACTTTTAAGGTACAATAAACTGCATAAAACAAATAAGTGTATGCATATCGTTGTACGACTTGTAGTATTGAGTTGTATAGTATTTATTCCTTTTATTGATGGTCTTGAGCAAGAAGTAAGCAAACCAAATGCACTAAGTACACATTTCTACAATGCGATCTGGGTTACTGATCTTCATTTAATATAACAGACCTTCGGGATTAACCTGAACCTAACAGCAACATTGTGACAGTATTCAGAATGAAGGCTTCACAAATATGCAAGCCTATTTTATAAGTAGCCATGGCATAAGGTCCAAGATTAAATCCAATAGTCCTACAAGCATATAATAACTTGTTATGCATTTTGCATTACAACAACATGCTTTCAATATACTTTAAATATTTTAGAATTCCTGTATGGAAAGTCTGCCAAAAATGTGAACATTAGTGCAAGTCCAAAACAAATCATTGTGATTGCCGGGGCAAACATGCACATTAATATATTCAACAGAGTGTACATTTTTAACTTCATATATGGTAGTTCAATAGTAAAGAAGATGAACGAATTGGAAGATGAAATATTTTTAAATTGGCAGTGTTCCAGGTGACGATTTTGATTTAACGTATATTGAAGTGCGTAATTATGCTAGTTTTCAGTATAAAATGCGGCAAGAAAGATGAACA
>JAQFZH010003132.1:0-14557 GCA_034695485.1 Entomobrya nivalis | reverse complement strand
CTGAAAATAAAATTCGACAACAAGCTATTCGACTAGTTGCTTTCTACTATTTTTTTCATTCGGCAAGATTCTTTTCGGCTAGTATTTTTCGACAAGAGGCACAAATACTAGAGGGCATTCTGACATTTTCCACCAACCCGTCCTAGAAAAAGTACTTTTTATTCGGATTCTGGACTAGCCACCCCCTGACCTGCATTGTTAGTATTTACACTAGTAATGTAGAATAAAAGTTATTATTGTGACCTTTTAAAAAATAAAAATAAACTTTTGCTATTAGGAAATACTCATGACAAATTTAATAATCATTATTTGAGAACTGAGGCACTCACTATTGTGTTCTCTGTTAAGAGGAGAAAAATCAAAATGGTTCCATCGACTTCGAAACATCCTCACATTAACTTAATCATATGAATACGTAAATTTGTATAACAGTACTTTCCAATATTTTACAAGCATATGAAAATGTAGTATGTTCCCAGATGGAAATATATTTAGATACAAGATTTTTTACTTGAAGGTTGTGATACATGAAGTAAATTCTTAGAAATTAAAAAATAGTTTCATGCAATGCAATACTTCCAATAACGTTTTTTTTTGTACAATAGACACGAACCAAAGATATAACTTTTGCAATTAGAAAATATTGTAATCATAGTGGGTTCCTTTGAAACACAAACTTTAATACAATTACTGCTAATGTTACTGCCCACTAGCTATGTACCAAAATTTAGACAATACATTAAATGTTATGAGAAGTTGCATTAAACGGATAATTTGAAGAAAATTTATAAACTTTTGAAAAACAGACATTTGCGAGAGTTTAATTTTCAAGGCTTATAACAAAAATATAAATAATCGAAAAAAGAGGCATATTTGAGTTATTCTTTGTTAATATTCTGAAAAGCAGGCATAAGTAATGACGTCGGTGAAAGTACCAGGTGAAGATTTCATATGATCAAATAACGTTATAACATCACTCACACGTGCGTATATGCCTACAGATTCTTAGACATACAAAATAGATCTAAATGACATTGAACACAAATAGAAAGTTCAACTTAAAAGTGATTGATTTCACATGCAAATTAGCATTAAGTTTGGATTTTAAATATAGGTAGTAAAAAATGGTAAGAAGATTATTTAAAATATTAGTAGTGGAAAATCTTTCATGTAAGCTTTAAGAAATTCACCTTAGTGGCTTAGAGTTTTTTGCGTACAAGAAACTTCAAAAAAAATACATTAAGAATTAAGCTTGCTAAATTTAAACGCTTTTTTCGTTACAAGTTTCTGTATTTGTTGAAGATATTTTTGAAAAAATCTTTTATGTATATGATGAAGCATACACAAACTCTACGAATGAGTACAACTCAATTTAAGCATATTATTTTTTATCATAAAGAAATCGCTAGAACGTAATTTTAGAAGCATATGTTCGTCATAAACATTTATAGTCATTAGCTTGCAGCTTAAATCAACTCGCCATTATTCAAAGTTTGATTACGTATTACGTTATAGACCAAACAAGAGTGACTATTATACAATATGAAAGAAAACTGGTGATTTCCAATGAAAAATTCCGTTTTCTACTTGGTTGATTGAGTAATAGTGACAGCCAGAATGATAAATTTTAAAAGATCTTCAATTTACATGATTTCAAATATACAAACAGAGCTACTTATGTTTTTAACATAAGTATGTTTCAGGTACAGAATAAGTTGGCAGGTGATTTCTTGATAATGCACAAAAATGATATGGAGATATCACACTGCTTGCTTTCTCCGAGACTTTGGATTTCAAATACCGTAAGCCGAGTACAACCCGCAACTGATGATGATATAAGTTGCGGTAAACTTGTTACCATTCTTTCATGGATCATAAAAGGTTCTCATTTTTACTCTTTGAATAGTGATTTTTTCAGAAAATTCTTATTTTTCGATTATTTCTTTTTTGTTTTCTAAAACCTTACAATTGGTAGGATAATATTATCAAAATAGCAAGCTTAATATGGGTCTGCATTTCAAGAAGCTGGCGTTTTCTTTAGCTACAGACTTAATATTTAAATATGCCCTGAAAGTACAGTTTAAATCATGATGTGAACTTTATATGACAAAGTTCATAGCAAAAGGGTGTGCGTAGTTTAAGTAAAAAATAAAGTGCTGAAAGATGATAAAAATTGTAGTGTAAGGTAATCTGATCATATTTCATCACTAAACGCATTTATGATCATCAAAGTGCTTTCAAGATTGTTTGATTATTTTTTATGTATACAATTCTGATAATTTTTGAGTTTTAATGCTACAATGCATTTACAAATTACATAAGCTTAATATTAACATTTAGGTTGTCAAGAACAAGAACAAGATATTGTTGGATAAAAAAACAATTTTTCCAGAGATATATTCCGAGGTTTAAAAAAGCTCTAAAGCTTTAAAAACCGTTTCATAACCATTTATGAAGTTGCTTTTGATCTATTTGGTAAGCTTGCGGCAGTGTGCATGAACGCATAACAGATAGGTTTTTTGTCATGTGCATTCAAAAAGGTTTCAGATTCGTCACAAAAGTAAATAATAATTTTAATTTGAAAACTTAATCACTATCATATCATATATCACTTAAATTGATATGAGATGAGCATTTTCCGAGAAATATCACTATACCTGACGGATTTGAGCTGGTATCGTTTGATGTAGTTTCCCTATTTACTAACGTCCATTTTCCTCGAATTTGCAACAATATATAACGCTGCTCATGTAATCATGGCCATCAATCGTAAGTACTCATCTCCAGAGATTAATTGTCAGACTTAGCTTTTTTAAACTACGAGCGACAGTTCATGAGCTTCATTGCTAGAAATGACAAAGAAACTTTGTTGGGGTGTCTACACTCAAAAGTTCCACTTGAATAATATAATTACAATATGCATAAAATATGTTTATCAGGCAACTCTCATCAAATTAACAAAAAAAAAACGTTAATTTGATGAGACAACTCCTGTTTTCTTTGAAAAATGCTCACACGTCTGTTGTTCTGTTTCTTGTTGTTGTTGTGTCTGTTGCTCAATGCAGTATGTATCTAAATTGGATGGGATTAAGTCCTGGTTAGAAAGTATTTCTGAGAGTGTCCCGTATTAAGACCTACAAGTCCCAACTAGACACCTACACTATTACGACTTCCATTGTTGCTTGTAATACAATAGGATAAACGAATGTTTCTTTGAAATAAAGTTTATCCTAATAAGGATTCCCGTTTAGATTTTCCTTTGATGTGTATTATTAGTTTGTCTGGCTGCTGCTTCAGCAATTGTGTGATACTTAATGCGTGATTTCTGTCAGCTTTTTGAAATTGAAACAGTCATATACATATATCTTTTTGAAATTGTAATGCAAAAGTGGATGAAAGCAATGCATTAAAATACCCACACAATTTCATTTTCTATTAAGTACACATAAGTTTTATTTTTTTCAAAAGATTCATTCAGGTGAACATTATATCAAAGGTCTATATCCGTGCTATAATAACTTAATACAAACTTTCTCATAACAAAATTTCATATTTACTTGTATGTATTCATCTATGTACGTTGAGCATGGCATTTGAGTTTATCTCGTTACACAAGATTATGTAGTTATTATTTCATTGAAAGATAAACAACGCATTTTGTAAGATATCAAGTGACACATTTTAAACGCTGAAGCATTAGATGATCCTTAGGGTAGATATACGGATACGTTAGTCCTGAAAGAGTTGCAAAATCTCCTTTTGCAGACTGAACAATTGATTTTATCTTATAATATGACATCAAAAGGTAAAACTGCAAAATTAATTTCAGGAATATTTAAATGATTATAGAATTCTTGTTAATGTACATATATTTCTACGTGACATATTTTACTCATATTTTCAATTTAGAATATAACAATGTGAAAAATTTAAATGGTATATAATTTTTTATAACGTATAAAATAGCTAAAAGTCAATGAAAAATAATTTCATACTATGGTCAACTTTCAGATTGTTCTAAAAATCCAAATTTAATAATAACAGCATTTTTGTTGTCTCAAACTTCACATTCACAAAAATATAATTAGTGTTTAAAAGTAGCTTCGGTAAGATATAATCTGAACTAGCAACTACCCAAACTTTTGCGAAAACTTAATTGGGACTATAATTGTTATACGATACGTTAGAAAGAAATGGGTGCGAATTTACGAAAACAACTTTGTGTAAACATTTGCTAGAAAACTGGCAGCTTATAAGAAAGTGTAAGCTCAAAGTTATAATTTGACTGATTAGCTAACAAGCTATTAGCCAAAAGCAGAGATCATTCTCACATTGTTTAGATTACTGCGAAAAACATTAGACGAACGAAACGAAACAAAAAAAAAACACGAAAGCTTAGCGGGTTGGATAGATTACAATTATTACGTGGATTAATCTAAGAGAAATCGTAGTTATGCATATAGTTGGTTTGTCTGTCCGTCTGTTTGCCCGCGCTCTTAACTCAAAACGGTTTGACCGATTCTCTTCAAACTTGGTACACAGACTCTTCAGGTCAAGAGATCCATCGCTAGTGATTTTCAGCCAAACCGGTTGAATGGTACAGGAGTAACGGTCAATCAACAGTTGCATACTTTTTAAATGGGGAATTTTTTATTACACCAATCGATAGATTAAAGTATTGTGATCAAACTTTGTGGAGGGATCCTGGTCTAAAACTCAATACATTTTGAATTAACGGTTAAATGGATTAAAGAAGTCGATTACATGTCACTTCATGTAAGAATATATTCAGATTCATCCACGTCTTTTCTTCATGTCTTGACATGACTTGTTTTTCCTTTGTTTTACACAGTGCCCATATAATCTGCTTGTACCTAATTGGGTTTTTCTTCTTCTTAATCATACCCAACCTCTCAAAATTTATTTATACTTGTTTTCCTTTTACGGTCGACTTAAAACTTTGTGATATAACCAGGAATACATAAACAGTCCATCAAAATTATAGCATTTTCTGTGCTTAAATAATTAGGAATATAATAATGTAGCATAAGTCTTAAATATTTCCAGCTTGTTTTTTAAACATAGTCACCTTGTTTGTTTGTGTAAGGTATACTTATTGAATATTTAAAATATTTTGGTTTTAAATTAAAGTTTCCTGTTTTTGTGCACTTGATAACATTTTTTTCTCAACATTGTGATGTCTAGATTCCAAATGAATTTCAACTGCAACAGATTCAACTTGAGCAGAAGTTGATGATGCCTCAATTGCGGGTATTGAATCTCGCTGTAATTGAGTAAGATTTTGTGACGGGGTTATATCTGTGATGGAAGGAGCCCTATTTTCCGCTAAAGTTGCCGGTTTTTCTTTTAACGACTTGTCTGATTTAGATTTCAATGGTGGGTTGACTCTCCAACCAAATATTTCTGGGTCGTGTTGTGGAATATTATCATCTTGGCTTACTGGTAGTACATCAGACGTTTCCGTTTTCCGGAAGCATGGTGCAAAGAGTTTGGCAATCGACATTTCCTCCAACAAACCTAATGGACATAAAATAAATACAGCATTGATGATAATAACAAGTAGAGGTAGATACAGCAGAACAATGAACACATATAAACGCAAGTGTCTCGTGTGTGTTATTTCAAATGAGCTTAATAATGAGATCTGCAGAAGAAGATGGAGAAAAAGCTGTAATACTTAAATGGGGCATTAAGGAATGTGCTGATTAATGAAATGTTACCTGTTTCCAGTTGTCCACGTTAGTATTTAGATTTGTAGCTTATTTTACCAGACATGTGGTAGATAAATCGTCCACATTATTTCAATCTCACGATGAGCCAAATTTTCAGAGAGAGAAAACCTTTTAAATGTTTTCTGAAAACAAACAATAATCTTTTATTTCAGTAGATATCTTAAAATACTAACAATTCGCAAAAGAAATAGTCCAATTAACTTGTCAACTTACTTCACAATAACGAAAGTGAATTGCAAATTCCAGGTGAAGCCAAACTAAATATATTACTTTTTCTAAGGTATATTTCTAAAGCACAGATGTCAAATCCAAAAGCGACTAGAATACTGGCCGGTCTTTAGAAAATTTTAAAATTACAAATATTTAATGTAAGTCGAGTTTAAAAAATGTTATCTTGTGTAGTACTTAAATCAATTATTAATGTTTTTTTAAATTAGTACATAGCTAAACTTTCACTTTGACGTTACAGAAACTTTATGAAATCCTGGCAAATTTTTTACCAAGCTGCGTGTAGCCAAAATGGAGAAAGTGACAAATGATGTCTAATTTTTCACGATTTTCTTCTGATGGCTCTTTTGTTCATTTGATGAATTCTGATTTGGAGTTTACTCATGACGCAAATTGTACAGTGAAAGTGAGATAGACAAACCAAAGACATATCCTAAGATTCCTTCTGCTGTCTTCTAACCAACTGAGCTCATTTCTCGTTTGGAGTATGCTTTTCTCTCAGTGATCCATATTTTATACCTGTTTCACAAGCTGTAGTCCTTTAGGTTTGAATGCCTGGCCTTGTATTAACGACAGAAGCAGTAAACTACCTGATGCTACTAACTGCAGGTGTATTTTTACTAACCTGTATCACTTTCATCACTTCCAACGTGGATTTATATTATAAACAGCGAATGGAAACACACTCTTATGCAACAAAGTATTAATTTTCTTTGAAACATAGCGTATCATCAAACGACATATAAATTTTTGAAACCCAGGTTTAAACAGGTTTCTGTTTAAATATATAGAAGTATGAGTAGTTAGATAAAAAAGTTGTATTTAATTTTGCTTGACGTTTTGTGTGCGTAATGTTTTTTTTTCTTACGTATCCAGTGAAACCTGGAACGAAAATATGTATTGAGGTTTTGTTAACCAGTAGTTCAATTAAAGTTATAATTCATTCGAATCACTTTTTATTTGTAGCGGAGTACAAAATACATTTATGCTCATTAAATATGCTTAAACTAATAGGTACATTGAAATTTTCTATTTCAGTCAGTTTCAAAACCATTTTTTCACAGTCCATCAAAAATATCCTCAATAAAAGTCAAATATGATTTTAAGGAAAACCAAAACTACCTTTGTTTATATTGAGATGAAATACCATCTTTTTTTTCATATCTTATAATATGTATGTCAGTATTTGCAAAAATACTGAACTTTTTTTTACACGTATAATGCATAGGTAGGAGCAAATAAATATTTCCAGCCGACACCACAGAATTTTTTGCAACGTAAATAATGTTTTAAAGTTTTTTTTCACATTTCTCATCATTTAACACTTTACTTGTAGCGCTAACCATTCACTTGCGAAATAACTTGTTGTACTTAAACTCCCATTTTGTGAGCTACTATGTAATATATTTATACTAAAGAATGTACAAAATTGATTTGTAACAAATAAAGTATCAGGTATGAGCACAGGTAAATCGCTAAACACTTCACATATTCTATCTTTCTTTTGGGTCCATTTTTTGCACTAAACTTTTATTCAAAACGGAAATTTTTGAACGTCGCCACAAACAGATGTGCCAATCCATAAATAGTTACACCAACAATAATGACGAGCATTATTCCAAATATGGTTGACATGTTAAAGGAGCCCTCTTCCAAATCAAAATCTTCAGCTCTTCTATCTGGACCAAAACGCGCTGTGAGTCTTTCAAATCTTTCAACTTCTTCATACAAACTAATTAGGGAGAAATTGAATTATTAATTTGGTGTCCTTCCCAAAACTCTAACCAGTCAGTACAAGGTTTAAACTACTAACCGAACCAATTCAGCGGGATCCCATTCTTCGTCCACTATATTATCATTTCTTTCAGTGAGCTGTGGAGGATTTGGATAGCTCTGTGGTTCACCTTTGAAAATAATTAACGAAATTAATTCTAACTGCAAATATAATAGAATTAATTAACTTACCTTGTATGTTTGGTTTAGGCGTCATGATTGTTTTTTTAATTAACTGAGTTGGGTTTTTTTAATTTGTAATTGATACACAGACTTCCTACACGCAAATAAGAGAAAAAAGTTGGGTTTGGATTCTCAACTGAGGTTTTTTAATGCTTCAATGAGAAAAATATGGAAAAGCTTTTCCAAGAAAAAATGGTGAAATCGGACAGTCGTATTTTAACGATATGAAACGACCTGTTGGTTGTCTTGGAAATGGATGCTGGATTTCATCAAGCTTAAACTCATCTTCTCATCAAGCAGTCTAAGCGAAGACATACTTAAGCATCAATAATTTAATATCTGCTTGGTCTACATGTAATCTGCTCGGACCGAGCTCTCCTTTTGCGGAGTATTCTCTTTTTCAATTATCCACTTTTCTCTCCACAATGTAATTTCATGCATGGGTATAGTTACCATATATTGCAAATATATGTATATACTTCTCTCTAGATAATATATACTTACACTCCACTGCGAGTTTGTCTTTTTTGACAATTTCTTATAGCATCGCACCCAGTCAATGACACATTGATGAAAAATAATACGCATTCGTGTAATTGTTAAAGATAGGACGTAAATTACTTTTCCGACAAGTCAACTAAATGTAACATATCTGATTTTGATAAGGTCGAAGGGTAATGGAATCTACGCTCATTGCAACTGTGATTGAGACTTTTAGGATAAATAGTTGTTGCTGGGAGCAATATTATTAAATATACCTGAAGTTTTTTTACTAGTCTCTTAGTTTTTATCATCTTGTAGTATAGTTGAAGATGAAATTATGCCAATTATAGAATGTAATGTAGGTTATTAAGTAAGTACTTAAATATATGAAAAACGTAGCGAAGGCGATACAACTTCAGATTGCTTTGAACACAGATTTTCGCATAAAAGAAGTAGAGCATTTATTTGTAAGCTTTTCTTTGTTCGGCTGGAGCATCTTGTTGCTTTACAGTCATGCAAACGAGTGATGCCTAATGATATTATCGTATGGGTTCGTGTCGTGTCGGTGTCGGTTATTAGGAAAAAATGACAAAGGTTATAGAATATTATATTCATAATATTAGGCAGAAGATCCAATGAATAAGCTCATTCATTTAATTATACATGTTGATATGCATACTAATGTTAGGATTTGTTACGTCTGAGATGAGGCTCCACATTACAATTTACTTAAAACGGCATGGTTTTCATGAGTTTCTTGTCCGTGAAAAAAATCGATTGTATTTAATCATCATCGTCACTTGTGACGTCATCTTTCACATTTGCTCCAAAAAAATTTATTTTATTAATTAATCTAATCAATTAATTTGTCTAATTAATTTTTATTAGAGAGCAGTCATCAGATCACAATACAAGGTACAAGTTTAAAATTGGTAAAAATGGGAGAAAGTCTTAACAAATATAATATAGTTTATCTAACGGTCATGTATACGTAGTACTTAATGGATTTTAAATCTTCAATTTTTCTTCTTATTTATAACACATATTGAGGAATAAAGAATCATTTTAAGGTTATAAATCTATTGATGTGCAAATTGTTGAAAACGGGAGGACGACAAGAGATACTTGCGACGAAAGCTACGCGACCACTTTGCTACGACAAAGGCGTCAGCGACAATAGCGTCGGCGACAAAGTCGTCAGCGACCAGGTCTACGACGACCAACGATACTAGTGCGACAACTGATACCACCTTTTAAATATTACAATCTATTTGTTAGTTTTGGTTAGGTTGATATCTCCAGAAGAGTTGGGTTATGATTGGATTATATCGATAGAAGTGTTGGGCTATATTTTTAGGATAGGTTTGGTTAGGTTGATATCTACGGAAAGGTTGGGTTATATTTTCAGGTTAGGTTTGGTTAGGTTGATATCTACGGAAAGGTTGGGTTTTATTTTTAGGTTAGGTTTGGTTAGGTTGATATAGATATAAGTGTTGGGTTACACTTGGTTAGGTTTGGTTTATATCAATAGAAGTGTTGGGTTAAAATCGGTTAGGTTAGGTTGGAATTGAGATAAGTGTAGGATATTTTCACCATAGGAAACTATTACAAGTGCGTTATGATGTATGGCTGTAAACAGCTTCGTATCTTGTATGGCACATGGACCATTTGTCACTGGTATAGTTTGTCGTAAGAGTAGTTGAAACTGGTATCATTTGTCGCTTTTCGTAGAGATTGTCGCTTAGAAGTAGCTGTGGTCGCCGACGACTTCGTCGCTGGTATACATTTTTGGTATCTTTGGTCGTAGTAGACTTTATCGCCGACGCTCCTGTCGCAGACTCGTTGAAACCAATTGAGTAGAGTAGAATATTTACTATGAAATACATTTCCTGGACATTTTAAACCTAATATCTCTATATGCGTGGTTACATTTTGACTGTTATACAATGGTATGGATCAGTTCAATTGAGTTTGTGTCATAAATATACATACATCATTTCATAATAGACCGAAGTGTGCAATCAAAAATGGATCTAGTCGGTTGTGCATTTTTGTTATCAGTAAAACAACCAACTTTTATGCTGGTTTTTAACAAGCAGATAATTATTTAGTAGAGATACAAAGTATGTAAGTTTATAACAGAAAGTAAGGCTATGGTTTAAATTTATTATTAATATTAGCCATTTTAAGCTGTTTTGCCATTCAAAAGTAAACTTATTAACATTACTTCTTAAAACATATTGTAGCAGATAAAAAAATATTTGTTTTAGATTACTAGTTTAAATAAGGATGACAGCCTTTAATTTATCGAAAATTAGCAGTTTATTTTAGTGCTGCTCATAGATATTTTTCCTCGTTCGAGTTGATACCACATGTTCCATCAATTGTTGCTAACGCTTCTCAGAGTCTTTTACTGTCCCTTTTAACAAAAATCAAGATATAAGTACACAAATAAATTAAGACTTAGTAACGTTTAAATTCAAGTTTATGCTTATTTAAATACTCAAAATAAAAAACATACTTACAATATATTTATTTTATTTTTCCACAGCCAATTGAGAGACACTCAGTTTAATAGATCGGTTTGATTCATGTTCAAACATATAGGGATGTCTGAAAGTGTTCTCGGATGGGTAATTTGAGACAGAGAAAGCAAAACAAGTCTACAAAAAATAGGCGACGCTTCAGAAAAAGATGATACCGATGAAAATACCGGTAAGTAGCTTGTAAAAATCGGAGCGTCGCTGTCACACGATAACGAACGAGGTGCTGGTTGTCAAAGACGCTGTTGTTGTTGGGCGGTCACCCTCTGATCAAAACTGGACATTGTGAATATCTACTATTCAGATTTATTGTGATACTAATGTACACTTCAGACTAATATAAGTACTTGATGTAAACTACAAGTTTTGCATATAAAAAATATAGGCAGTGTAGGAACGTATTATAATAATCGATGGTGTTGTTGTATTGATATACATACATTTGGGGTAACCTGAGATTGCCTTCTTTTTTCACACTTTTGAAGAAATATGTGATAAAGTTGGGAAGCCACTTATGTGTATTCGGATTATCGTGTTTTCACGACAGATAACGACATGCTAGTTGACTTGGTAATGAGTGGCCCCATTACTAGACAAGATATGCTTTCGATACCTAGTGGCCTAATAACAAAGTAACCTACATGCTTGTAGGCTTTCTTTTTCCTTATGAGTCTGTAGTGCAATTTTACGTATGTATATGTTCTACATTGTATGTAAAGGGAAAAAATTCAACGCCAAGAGATAATGAAGTAAATCACCTAATCTTGTGATTTTTTCCCACTTAATGTTTCATTTAGTTGATGTTTAGGCCAATGAAAGTGACATGAATATGTTTGATGCAAAGGCAAAGATTTCAAACTAACTAAGAGATAACTGCTAGATGAAATCGTATGTGTCAAAGTGATTTTTAACTTTAAAATTTAATTATATTTCGTTAAAATTATCGTTTTGGATGCAATGAATGCACGATAATTTACAAAATAAATTTGTACGTAATTTATTTTCACTACATCATTCGACTACTTTTATTTTGTTCTTGTTGGTAAACAAACTTTACCCAAGATTGATTACAAGATTCATTTATCTCTCTGATTTTGTTGATTAGTTTGTTATTTAAAGCTGCTTCAACTGTTAAAATTTATTCTGATAACTTTCTGCTTTTCTTAAAAAATAATCAGATATTTATCAAGGAAACTGAATAATAGCGCTATTATATTTTTTTGATTCGAATTCAACAGAATGAAAACAAATGGTGATCTCGTGTGATCATATTTCTCATCAATTTAATTATCAATTATAAACATAAAGTTCAAAAAATACCTGATTGATATATTCTATTGGATACATATCTACTAAATAAAATGTTTCACTATTTTTACATAAAAACTATAATAGGCTAATTTTTTCCTGAAGCTAAAATCGATTCAGAATTCATGTAGATAACATTTTTAGTACCAAAATTAGAAGAACATATCAAGTAGACCTTGGAAAATGCGTAGGAAACCATGCAAGGTCAACATGACAATAAGTGCAAACAACATTCCAGCAAATGTTGACCTTACAACCCCATTCAAAGCCAGTTGGCGGCCTAACGCATCTCTCCGTCTTTCTCTTTCCATCCTATCAGCAATTTGTCGAATCCGTTGCAACTCAGTGTTCAATCTGCTAAAATAAATATTGACATTCTTTTAAAAAGTAATGAGATATTAAAAAAATGGAAATTTAATAAATTATCCAAAGTTACTTTTCAGAGTTGTCAAGATCCCGATTTAAGTCAGGCCTGTTGCGTCCCCTGGAGTTTCCTAAATAAAACATTAATCAGATCAATAGTAAATATATTATATATAGAGATTTAAACATTGATTGGTACTCAAGCTTACCATAATTGTCAGAAGCCATTTTAAGACAGTTTTTATTTATTTTTTTAAATTTAAAAATTGTTTCAAATATTTATAACTGCGTCTTATTACACAAGCTAGAAAGTGTTTTGGAGAAAGCGAAGGATACTTCTGGAAGATGTTTGATACTTGATCAACCGATGAGTTGAAAGCAGAACAGAAAATCGGAGGTTCGTTATCACACGATAGAAAACGAAGTGTTTGGTTGTCTTAGAAATGGTTTAGAGGTGTGATAAAGTGGTGGTTAGTGAGTGTGATCTAAGATCAAACTGGACACTCAATAGCTGCTTGTGTGGTTGAGTGACGCGATAAGCTTCTGCTATATTGATTCTAAGCTGATATATGTCAAATAAAATTGTGTCGTAAATTTTGATGTAGTTGTTACACAATTGGTATTAATAGATTTGGGGCACGCTAAGACACAATACATATTTTAGTACTTGATCTGCTTGAAGTTTGTCATCACACTGTATATTGATTTGGAATTGTTGGCTTGTCTTTCCTTTAAGTTGGTCATATTGTTAAGGGATTAAAGTAAAGTGGTTGGGTTTAAAAGAACGTTTATCGATGACAGGATTGGTTTAAATATTTAATGTTATTTTATTGTTTATGAATTAGTCTTAATGATCTCACGTAAGCAACTTTATAACAATAAAGCTATTGCATTGTATCTATTTAAGTCTTTTTAAATTTATAAAATAAATGTTCAGTTACAAGTATATTTCGTTTAAGTGACATTTAATATGACAACTAATGGTTTGGGTTACAAATACCAGATTTTTGTTGGTTGACACAAAGCGACGGTTTGTCAAATTTGCATTTTTAACTGCAACAACGAAATGTCAAAAAATAAAGAAATTTACTAATAAAGTCCTTTGGTCACATTGGTATTTTTTTCGAAATGACAAATTGCAAAAATCAAATTCGTTATCAAACAATTAGTATCTTTTAAGTAAATTCTTCCAACGAAATTTATACTTAACCCTTTTATTTTAATGTAATTTATTTATTGAATTTTATCAAAATATGACCCCAATTTGAGTGGTAATCTATAATCCTTTAAATATTTGGTTACATATAAATAGTCAAAAGTCTATTCTTCTAAACTTGCTAAGATTAAAACGCTAACTTTGCAAAAAAATAAACTTTTTATATAAATATACTAGACTGATTATCCTTTGTTCGCATTTAATAATTCGACATTTTGTAGATTCGAAAAAATAAATCCAATTTTGACTAAAAGTCGTTTTGACATTTTGTCAAGCTACCAAATAATACCCATACTAAAAAATGTCCCCTTGTGGCTCCAGCCTCTTATGCATCTTCAACATTCTACATTACCTAACATATTGCCATTTTCAAGCCCCCTAAAGAAAACTGCTATTATTTGCCAATACTTCTAAAAAAATAATCTACCATGAAATATGATACCTTACCTCACCATCCACTGAAGTTTTTCTACACAGTATACTTTAAAAAAGATAAGTATTCTACACACACACAAAATCTCCTTTAACTTTCACCTCTCTTCTTAATACACCTTGTCCATTTTATGCCAAAAAAGTACAACCTAAGATCAACACAATATCATTGTAGTCCAGCTCATAAAAAAGGCGTCAAAAAAATTCCGATTCTTGGAAGTTTCCGCACCCACCACCAAATCTCTAAGACAACTAACACCTCGTTCTCTATCGTG
>JAQFZH010003131.1:0-14560 GCA_034695485.1 Entomobrya nivalis | reverse complement strand
CATTTGGTTGCTTTACGGTGTCTAGGTTATTGTGAATTGTTGGCATAGTACACGATGTCAGTTCATTCTCTAACAATTTCATTAAAGTTCATTGGGTACACGATTGATTCGGTTTCGGATTATGACAAGGATTTTTTTAGCAAATCCGAACTTTTCAAGTTGCCAAGCACGCTATGCAAATGTAAAATATAATTTCATTATCATATTATATAAAAACTATCTAAAATTCTTATTCATATTGTCACCAAGCGATTATGTCAATTGACAAATATCAAAGCTTTACAATTTGATATGTCTTGACGCCAATATTCCACTAAACACCAATAAGCGCTTCATTTCGCGTAATAGATTTGACGGAACAGCATATATTGTCTGTGGGTAATAGGGTTCTTTTCTTGTGTCTTGTGAAAGTAAAATGATTTTATCTCGTACTCACGTCGCGTCATATACCGACTGACCGGCACCAATACGCTGAAATTTAATGACAGGAAATATAATTCTTTTCAGGAAAGATTTTTACACAAACCTCCATCACATGCAGAGATATATCTGCAATCTGCATACGCATTTTCTATTATCACTACATATATGCAATGCAACAAAGCCTTTTTATGTACACCTGCAAAAATCATAAAAAAGCTTCTTGATATTTCTCCATCTCCTCTCCACTCTCTCTGGTTTAGTTCTTCTTTTGGCCTCTTTAAATATTTTATCCATAAAACTTGTACAAAAATCTCTCATTCTCATGTCCATGTCCAACTGAGCAAAATGCATCTTTTTTGCCACTAAAAAATACAATCTCTCTACACACATCCACAAAACAATCCACAATAATAATGTTTTCTCATCCCCAATCCCCACTTTTCGCTTAAGCTCGCTACTCGCTACATCGTCAGGATAAACGAGAAGACAAGAAACAAACAAAATTATTTTTGTGCAACTCTGTGAAAGACAGTGCAGTAGTGTGTGTTGTGTGTATTCTGCTTACAGAATGCGTTGTACACGTATCTAGAGAGGTGGAGCTTCGACGCTTTTACTAGAAAGAAAAGACAGAAGTGTATACCAAACCAACTTGAAAGAATACTGACACTGAATGTCCAAAAAAAATTTGCTTTCCGAAGCGAAGATGATGATGATGGCTGAGATGTACATGTGTGTATATGGCCAATAGACAATGGTTGATGATGGCAAAACCTGTACAATTTTGTGTACAGCAGCAGCAGCAGAAAGAACAGAACAGACACACGGCTTCTTTTCTTTTTTTGAGACGAGAGAAGAGCTTCTTCGTCGAACTCGGTTTAGTGAAGCTAAATACTTTTTTAGCACTTCAATATCCAAAACACAGCTTTTAAAGTGAATAGTGAAGAAGAAGCGAGAAAATCTTGTTTAAAGTTCTATCGCATTTTACCCTATCTATTAAAAGAAGGAGCAAAAAAGTGAGTTGTTAATGTTAAATATTATTAGAAAGAAGGACTACTACTTGTTGTGTAAAAGAGGAGAAGTATTATAGGAAGCACTATTATCTGATAATATATTGTACTGATTGGTGGTTAAAAAGATTGGCTTGTTTTTGTTCGTTTTCAGGTTTTATACTAACTATTGTAGTATTGTGGACTTTTAATTATCGTGATTTATTGTTATAATAGCAGTCAGTTTGGCTGGTAATTTTAGGTAAGTTTTTTTTCGGTAAATATGTGGATGTTAGTTATTACGTAATTTTCATGGGCTTGTAGAAAGTTTGATTTGTTAAGAAAAAGTATTAAGGGGAAATTGTTCTTGAATGTGAATTTTTCTGGTTTACCATTTTTAACTTTGTTGTCGTTATTTGGTTAATGAAGCTTAAATAGGAGTAATATGAAACAAATATTATAATAGCAGTTTATTTTTGTTTTGTTGTAGACCTCCGGGATTCAGTGTTGACCTTGGTAGTAAACAGCATTACGGATAAGCGATACCGTTACCGACAGTTTGGAGTTTCACTTTGAAGATTTGATGGACTTTAATTAACTTGGTTTCAAGAAGTTGACGTCTATCAGTAGCCAAGATGCAGGCAACGAAGCGGTTGGCAATGCCCTTGCGCGTTCATCAACTTTGGGATGCCATACAGCACAATGGTCCAACCCAAGTGATGGATTTCGAACGCCTGGTGTCGGTGTCAACTACAATGCACAAAATACCCAGAGGTAAGCTGTGCTATTTGGCATGTAATATGTAATGTTTATTCACTTGTTTCAAATAAAATTGTGTTGCTTAATTGACGTGATTTGTACTTTACAGATGAATTAAACCATGAGTTGAATTACGCAATTAAAGATGGTCTAATAGTTTCTGAGGCTGTTGAAACTCAAAGGCGTGAGGAAACGGAGATCTATAAGCTCCCAGATCCCGCCGTCAACGAGAAAGGAGATCATGACTGGTACTGCTTCCAGTGTCACCTCGGGGGCCAAGTGGTGAAATGTGAAGACTGTCCTCGAGTTTACCATCTCGAATGTATTCCCGAAGACAGGAAGCCTGATAAGGATTTGTTCATCTGTCCAGCTTGCCATGTAATGATGTTTTTATTGCTACATACTTCATACTCATTCATGACACATGTCCACTGCATTTGATTTGCTGGGTTTATCGAATGAAACTAAATGTGAGCATTGTTTATTTTCCAGATTATGGCTACCAAGCCCAGCTCGGAGAAAATCGCTGTCAAGCCAAAGGTTTTGAACCAGCTTTTGATGTACATTTGTGATCGTTTCAAATCATGGCAAATCGAGTTATTAGAAAAGGCTGACGGAAAAACTTGGGCAACAGCTGCAAACCGCACCAACAAAGAGGCTTGGCGATTCCCATTTCTAGTGTATTTACCGATGGACCTGGAGACGATGGTTGGCAAAGCGACTGCTGGAAAGTAAGTTTCTGTCCGAACAAGTTTAATATAATCGAATGTTTAAAAACATTATGTAACTATGTGTTTGTTGTAACTATCTCAGGTATACATCGCTAGAAGAATTCCAGGTGGATTGTGAAACGCTGGTGCACGCCATTGGGGTCTATTTTGGCGTAGAAATGTTGAAAGGAGGACAGATCGGCCAGGCGTTTTTGAGAGACGCTATGCACGATATTCAAGAAATCAAGCTCTGTCATGACTGTTTCCGGAAATCTAATGAGAAAAACCATGAGTGGTGGTTTTGCCTCCCTTGTACCGTACCTCACGAAGTCGTGTGGGCTAAGCAAACAGGCTACCCTTATTGGCCTGCGAAGGTGAGATCCTTATTTGGCTAGTATTGATATATTGGTTGATTGGTTGATTTATCTTTACTGTTTAACCAAAAATTAAACTTGTATTTTTCTCTAAATAGGTAATGAAGAAGGACGGTAATAAGTATGACGTCCGTTACTTCGGAGGAAACTACGAGCGTGGTATTATTGATGCTAAAAACATACAACCAATTGAGACTAATATAAATCAACTGAAAGTACGCCGGACTGCTCTGTGGAATGATGCGTACGATGAGCTAATGAAGTTTCAAGAAATTGCGAAGGACCCAGAGTCACAGGCTAAGCTTCCCCCTCGAAAAGGTGGATCTGCGACACCAAAAGGAAAAGGTAACTGATTCCCTGATTCTAATCATTCTATCTATTTGTGAATACTTCTAAATTAGTTGCAGAAAGGTTATGTAATAGTATGATTTTGAATCTTCTCAATCTTTAGCTGGCAAACGAAGTGCGTCTCAAAGTCCTGAAGAAGTCGCTCCAAAGAAAACCAGAAAGAGCGACAAAGCTGTGGCAGCCACTCCAAAAGGAAGAAAGTCTGCTGCAGCTAAAGCAACTACTACTCCTCAAACTAATGGTACTTCAACTCCCACCACCGGCAAGAAGAAAGGAGCAACCCCCAGTAAATCAGGTATGCCACTATAAATTAAGTAATGTGCAGATGTTCCAGGCCTTCTTCTTCTACGAATTTGCAAGGACAAGTAAACATATTTTTTGTTAAATTGAATTTCATTTAGCTACTACTCCTGCTCGTCGCGAATCCGCATCAGGATCCCGTGGCTCTTCGTCTACAACACCAGCAAGCGGGCTCAGTGCAAAGACGACAGTAAAAATCTCGGTGGCACCAAAAGAGAAGAAGCAAGTTTTTAGTGATCTGGCTAATAGCAATCTTGACCCAGATGTAATCGCCTTCCTTAACGAATTAGAGGACAATGAGAGTCTGGATGGAGACGCGTATATTTCTGATGAAGATTCCAATGTAAGAACGAGTCTTTGATGCAATTTTATATGAAAGTTTTGTTAACATAATAATTTACATGGAATGAACTTTTATGGCTAAAACTAGGATTTGCATGAAAAGGTCTCGGAAGATGCTGTTTCGTCTTCATGTAACGAATCAAAATCTACACGCAGTGTTTACGTTCAAGTCTCACATCAGGGTCTTATTCGGGACAAAATTGTCAAAAAGTTGCAGGACTTGCAAACGCGCCACACGCAGGAACTTTCTCAAAACAAAAAGAAACAATGGGTAAGGTTTAAACTATTCACCTGTTTTTAAGTAATATTACGACTTCTGGGACTAAACTGGGAGTTTTGTTTTATTTCAGTGTTTCAACTGTGAACGCGAGGCGATCTATCATTGCTGTTGGAACACTGCATACTGTTCAATAGAATGTCAGCAAGTTCACTGGACACGAGAACACAAGCGTTTGTGTCGTCGTAAGAAACCCGTTTAAAGCATACCTTCTCCATCTGATAGGACTTTTATCGACATCCAGTCATAATTTTTAGCATTGTGAATTGGCTGAATAAGTTTAGTTTGCATGGCTGGTTTCGATATATGCATATTAAATCAAATATTATTATGTTCATCCCTGACTAACTTTAGACCTCTTTTAGAAGTCTCTATTTTGAGTTTGTAAAGTAAGTATATTTTTTGTTTACGTAGCCTCTTTATCAGTGTTACTTTTAAGCGCTTTATAATTAATTTTTTGTGTTTATGTTTATGGATGGTTTTTTCTGAGGTTAAAAACCCTCACAAGCGTTTCATTTTCTATATTTTTAAATGCCGAATAAATATTCGAATGAAATTGACAACAATATGTTATTATATAAATTTTCTTCTCAAAAGGAATTAAGGTCAGTATTGTTGTCAACTATTGAATGAATTAGCATATTATTAGCTATATGAAATGAATTAGTTGATCAGTACATGGTTAGGTTAGTACTGAGTACGAGTGACTTCAGTCAGTTTGGAAGGCAGACATCCGTGTATCCTTTGGAACTTGATATTGTTTATGTTCTTGATTTTATGTTTTGAGTCGGTTGCAGTTGCATTTATGTATGTAGGTTGTAAGTCAACATGATAAACAAGTAGATGACAATTCTGAAAAAAAGTAGGAACTTTAAATAGTGCTGTGGAGTTGGTGCGTTTGTAAAATCAACAATGTTAAGGAATATTGGGAGATTAAGGGATAGCAAAAGTAACAGTTTCTTTACTCCGATTTATGAATTTTACAGATATTTACTGTAGTAGGGAGTTTTTAAGGGTAGTACTTTGCCGTTTTTGCTTTATTTAGAATAAAAATAATTCGTACACTGAAATTGGCACCTGCAGAGATAGTACATGCATTATTTCGTGATAAACAGGTTAACTTGCCTTCTATTTTTAAAATAAGATAATTTTATTTAAATAGTCATTAAATGCGACTTTTTTTTAGCTGTATGTTTCCAATGTTGCCTTTCGATGTGAATTCCTGAAAATCATAGTCATAATATATGGAAAGTTTTGGATGAATCAATTTATGTAAATACATTTATTTAGGACAGGTGTAGATTATTAGACGATAGTGCCTTAAAAACGATAAAGTCACATATGATGAAATAAGATGTGAATGATATAAACCAGATTTAATTTGGCAGGAAAATGTACGTAAACTATTTAACTTTCCTTGGAGAAAACTCGTTTTAGCCATAAATTATGTTTGACTAAATATCTATTGATGTTTTCTTACTGTTATTATTATTCTAGTTTACTGAATAAAATATTTCGTTTGCTAATTCTATCTTCGAATTATGTATTGTATTATTTATCATCAAAATTTTAAATTGTTTATATCACGTTTATTTTGTATGCATACTATATAATTGTATTGTGATTTTAAGATTCATAGCTTCTTAATTAGTATATTCAATTTTAATACATATTGTTTCTACTCGATTGCTTTGTCATTATTTATTACCAATTACGCATGATTATTTTTTTTGCATGGCCGTCTGCAGATTAAGCTTGTTTATGCATGTTAGTACTTAAAAATGTAGTTCATACGTGCACGTGGCCTGATGGTTTCAATTTAGTTTTCGGCTTTAGGTTTCGTTTGCATTGTTATGGTAAAATAATTAATGATGGTTACCTGTATCTAATAAACATGTAAAATAACTATAAGGTGTGCGCCGTGAACGAACTTCCGGGACGAATCAAAGTGGGGACGATTACTAATGCTTTTGAATACCGCGGATCACTTCAAGGAGGACAACAAATCAACAAAAAAATATTCATTAAAGTGTATCCATATCCATCAGTACGCAAAAAGAAATTGCTGAAGTGACTGAAATTTAATAGCCGCAACCAACAATGTAATAAATAAATAAGACAACGTAACTTGTTGAATTGAATATGTACCGTGAAATGTATTTCAGTTTTCCATGCAACCTGCAATTCAACTTTTCCCTTGCGATATCAAATCAATACATATTTTCGATTGATGTGATGGTTTATATGTTGTAAATGCGAGTTCATTCTCCACTCTTCGTTCTTCTTAAATATAGTAGAAAGTACAATCAGTAATTTGAATTACTAAAATACTAAAAATAGCATAATATTAGGTTTATAACATTGCATCTGCATCATGGCAATGTTTTACTGCTTATTGTAATTTACAGCAACTCGTAAATTTAAATCATATTCAAATTACTCGATTGATGTACTCAAATAAAAAAACGTTATTACTTATTTTGAATATTTTAGTGCACATTTTTATGTCTTTATTGATTCGTTGTGTATTGCCAGCTTCAGGGTTATGAATCCTTTTAACTTTGAAAGCGTTCTTCCAGCTCCTTGGCATCCTCTATTTCGGTAAAACAAAGTGAATATTGTTGAAGTGTATGCCTATCCTTTTCTACTAAATGTTATATGTAAACTACAAAGTGTATTTCGATTCAATGAATCATGCTTATTACTGATATATCAAAGAAAAAGTTGACCTTGACATTAGTGACATTATAGAATTGCATTTACCTATGTTATGTATGTACTATTTTTGTTATAAACGTACTGACCTGACTATTACTCCTTGACCAAACTGCAGGCATGTAAGACTTAAATGAAATGTATGTAAAACCACCCAGTATATACACACAGACTATTATAATTATAAAATAATTTATTAAATAAAATGTGTACAGAAGAATTTATTTAAAAAATCACAGTATGGAAATCAACTCATTAGAAAAATTCAGAGCATTTGTTTTCATCGCATTATAAATCTGAATCTAAATTAATTATGGGCAATGTAATACTCATTAATAACAGACGTCGAAAATATTCAAGTGCATTGTCGTAATTACATAATCAAACTATCACAAGCAAATATTGCAGATCTTTTCTTTCGTCTTATGGAAAACCAGACTTCTAACGAAGTTGCACTTTTACTTGGAAACAACAGGCTCCAAGAAGTTTTTTCCAAATAAATCTTTTTTGAAATACAAAGCAAAACCGTGTGAATTAAATTCGTTTTATGGCACTATGACACGCAACACAAGCATATTTCATATCATATCAGACATACTATTCCTTAGCAACCGGAACAATGACAAAATGAACAACAAGCTCTGTGATGGTTACCGTTACTATTTGAGTAGATGGTTGAAATGTTTCCATTGCCGTGGAATATAAAATGTATCGTATTGCATACATATGCTTAAAATGTTTGAACAAACCATAATTTTCTCTGATTATGGATCACCCAAGACTTACAACGGGTGATGGGAAATGGTAACACGTTCTTGTAACTACACAGGTTCATTCAATTTCTCTGCTTTATGAGTTTACAGCTGAAATGCTTAATTTGAATAATTAAAAGAGCACTTTACTTAAAAGTTTTCATTCATCATTTAAGATATGATAAACTCCAACCGATACTTCAATATTATACCATTCATTTCATTAATGAATTAAAAAGCAAAAGCACAGCCACAGCAGTCCATACATAATACCCTTTTTAGTACCTTAGTTTTTTTGCTATCTATCGAAAGATTTGCAATTCATTAAAGTTTTGCAAATAAAATGGAAGGTAGTCAAGCGGAAACCAGCATGAAAGCGTTTAATGAAAGCGATAGTCCTACACCCCAGCCTCGATTGGCGACTGCAGCACAGAGACCTGCATCCCGAAGACGCTTCGGTGAAGCCATGACAGCTCGACAGGTAAACTGCCAATTGGCATTATCAAGCTTATGCATTATTGTAATAACCTAGTAACAAAGACTATAAGGTTGAAAGCATAAGGGTTCATTGCTTATCATTATGATGGCTAAATACGTAATTTAAAAAAATCAAGTACAAGTCTCGGAACCAAAATCAAACATTTTGCATATTCCTCGTATCAAGGTGTTATCTGTAATTAAATATTATAGAGACCGGAAAGCAGAATGAGCACAATTGGAGGAGGAGGTGGGGACGGATTTCAGCAGCGTCCAGCAAGTCGTGTAGCTCGTCTACAGTCAGCTATGAGACCAGGCTCGTCTATGCGTCAAGGTTCCGCCTTAAGAACAGCCACTGCCAGACCACCTTCAGGAATCACCGGAGGTGCCCTTCCTATTCACGCATCAGTATGACAAAACTGTAACTTTTAAAGTAACACATGTAAATACTAATTACAAAACCACTAACTACTCAACAAATTAACTTTTGTGCACAAATAGGTAAACGTTGTTGATCGTCCAGTGACCCAACAAGGCGTTTCAGGTTTACGAACTGCAAGGACCAGTTATGGAAATCGTAGAATGGTTCATGATAAAACGTACTTTATGGGCGTTTTGCATACCAAAATGTCGGAAATCACAAGTGAAATATCAAAGTTAAGTGGACAAATTGATTCACTTGCAAAAGAACAGTCTACGTATATTGCGTATGAAACAAGAGTGAAAGAAAAGGCTTCAGAACTACAAGGTAAATCATACTGACTCACCCAGTTCATCTGTCGAAAGTAAAAATTTGCAAAACGCGAAATGCAATTTGCTTCTATTCTAATATATATGCATTCACATTGTAGAACTTCACGGAGAACTGACAGATTATAACATTTTGGCTGACATGTTGGCAAGCGAGAAGGATAAAACATTTCTTGAAGAGGAGTTACGCTCCATGAAGCGAGAAAATGAAGACGATTCATCTCGTATTGAGTCTATCTATAATAGACGACGTGAATCAGAGAGGGTGGTAGCAGATCTGGAGCAAAAAATAGATGACGAGCGAAACAAAGCGCAACGTCTGATTGAGTCCCTCAGCCCCAATCTTCGTGGGCGTTATGATACTTTCCAAAAGTTGAATACACAACTTCAAAGTGAAATGGAAGGTCTTCAGTTTCAACTGGATGAGCTTAATAGTCGAAAGTCAGAGTTGTATGATAAGGTATCTAGGTCTGAATTGAAAAAGAAAGCTGCAGAGTTGGAGGAGGAATTGCTGGAAGCTGAGGAAAAGAGGGATAACCTTGTCAAAGAGTCAGAGTCACAGGAATCCCCTGAAGAGGAGCGAGAAAGATTGTTGAACCAAGTGAAAGTTGATAATTCTGAAATAAGCACGTTGGAAAGGCAGATCTCGGAAACAAATGATTTAATTAGGCAAATTCAAGAGGAGATAGCTAACATGGATCAGGTATGGTGTGGGTGTCATTGAAAATTTTGAGAATCAAGCATCATTTGTCTACATCGAGGCTATATTTTGAATCTTAAGGAAATTGAAGAGAATGACTCGGATCGCCAGCAAAAATTTCGCGAGCTACGAAAACGTGAACAGGATATGGAAGAATTTATGCAAGCATTTGAGGAAAACAAAGCAAAAGAAATGGATAATCTGGGAAGAATTGAGTCAGAAATACTTAATTGCATGGAAAAGATCTCTCGAAATGTTCATCTGGCTGCCACATTACCAGAGTGGGTTATTTTAACATTTTCATCTTATTTGCCCTGAGTTTATTTGTAGTAGAGCTAAGTTTTTGTTTTAATGCATTTTGCAGGGCTGGACAAACGTTTATGGAATTGAGAGAAGATTTGGAATTCAAAGAGGAGGAATTTGACAAGGCTAGATACACCACAGAGATGATTGAGTATCGGAATGAAACGTTGAAGAAGCAATTGGACAATGTACTACACTTTTCATTCTTGTGTTTATTTGACTAATATTATATTATAAAGAAATGTCATGTACAAGTTTGAATGGTGCTAGTTTGAACGATTTTCATTTTTAGTTTGAAAACTTGGAAGAGAAAATGAAGCTGGAAATGCAAACTCTAAACGAGAAGATCCAACAAATGCAAAAGGAAATCAGAAAGTTTGAAGACATTGACGTGGTCAAAAGTGAAGGCACTGAAAGAAATCGAAAACTGCAAAAAGAGCTGGTCAGTCTTGAGCAGCGTGCTAAAAAATTTGTGGATGCGTTGCGAGCCATTTCCCAAGAACACGCTAAAATGAAGGTATTTAAAAAAAAGTTTAATCCTAAAACGTTGCGTTTCTTAATCATTTCACACTTACATTCTACTCCACTGTGGAACTTATAAAACATACCATACTACTCTTGCTTATAGACGGAGTTGGAAAACAATGAAGTTCATAGACAACTTACCAGTCTTGAAAAGAAGTGGGCTATGCTGGAGGAGTCAAATTTTTCCGTTTCATCATTCTTGAAAGCAAAGAAAGCAGAAACGGACTATGAGGGTTTAAAGGCAGAAGCTTTGGCCACAATAAAGGATTTAAATATTATGTTGCAAATAAAGTAGTTATAAAGTTTTCAGGACTGCTTGCAAGCTTCAAACTTATATATAATTCGCATAGCATTACTAAGATAAATTATTTTAAAGATGTGTAAATAAAGTTGCATTGTATATTTGAAGCTATTAAATTTTAAAACGTAGTTTCAAGCATTTTTTTTTTTCCACGGAGTAATTTATCGGTGCAAATTTGGACTATATTATTGGGATGGAAAACCAAAAGATATATAAATATACTAGATACATATATAGCAGAAAGGGATAATGTTTACTTTTATAAGAATCAATGAAATTGAGGGATTTGGACAGCTTTTATGTTTTAAGATAACGCCTTCAGTAGCTGCGGTTGAAGTAGATGAAGATGAAACTGAAATCTCGGTTGAATTATAATAGAAGCTGGAGAAATAAAATTGCGACGGGATCGGAGAAAGTGGTGAGTCAGAATATAATCCGCTATATTTATAAATCATGATTTACTATTATCAGTCAAAATCATCATTCATATAAGCTGGATTCATACTATTATGTTGCGTATTTCCCCTTGTTTCTATCCCTTCTTCCATCTTTATGCTTGACAAAATGACAAACTCACTGACATTACAATCGTTGCATGGTGATGGCTTCTCGTTCGGTGGTGGTTTGAAAGGGAAAGTAAAAAATTCTGGTCATGACGACTATTATAAAGCATTTAATTAAAATAGGTCAGAAAATTGACTACCCGTCAGGTACCATTGCAACTTTGCCAGGGGAAGAATAAAATCGTGTCATTGTCATTCCATTAATATACTTGGATCTTTCACAAAACTAATATATATCAACTCCTTTTTATATATAAATATTGGGAAGTCACTTAAAGTCTGTAATTATGCTGCCTGCGAGTAAGTAATGTTGAATGTAATTTAAAGACCTCCAATGCTATGTCGCAAAACCGTTAAACTCTTAATTTTTGAGTTTAGCTCATCCAAGTAGAACGTTTTGTGACACTTAAATGAATAAAAGACAGTTTTTGTTTGTGTATTTGTATTATTTATGCATAGACAATTTTATTGCTCTTATGTCTTAATTCTTATAAAGTGATTCAATCCATACTTGTATTGGCGTTTTTGATATAACAATAAACATTTTTGTGTTGTTTGTTTAAATGCAAAAATTGTAATATAGACGGTACACTAATAATTATAATAATTTATCAACAGTAAATAAAGACGACAAACATATATTGAAAAAAAAATCATTATTGGGACATTAATAACATAATATAATATATATGTGTGTTGTGTGTATGTGTATTAAGCTACATTTTCTAAGTTTCACATTTTTTCTCAGAGAGTACACAAAAAAAGGTGCTTTTTTAAGTAAATAACAGAAACTATACGTCTGGGCTAAAATCTAATATCGCTATTTATACGTATATATTTTTTTAATTCAATTTCCAGCAGAAATTTCTCTTCCAAAAAGAAAGTAACAATGTTATACAAATTTCACAACGATTTCTCTACGTGATTTTCACTATATAATAATAATAATTAACAATGATTGAACTTATATATTCGCAACAACTTTGGTATGATTAATGTGAAGATGACTTGGGGGAGCGTACCAGTACCACCACCCATTCTTTTTTATTAACGCACGACACACTGCCTCTGTTTAAGGGAAACATAATAATCTGCTTTTATATCTCTTATTGCAGATTCTCATTTAATATTTAGCGTCTATGTAGAATAATTATTTGTAAGTAAAATGTAGAGACTGTCCAAACAATTTTTTTAAATAAAACATCTTCGTGACAAGTCACACGATAAATGGAGTACAGAGTATATAAAGAAGTAGATAAACATTTTTTTTCGTTCTGTTCGGTTTCATAGTAAATTGTTAGAAGTTTGAAAAAATGGATATATATGTATATATTTCATAGGAAAGAGTCCGAGTGCACGATACGTTATATACGTTGTAGTAAAGTATATATAATTTTGTATGTCATCATTTTTATATGTCATATTTTATAATATATGTAATATGCATATAATTACAACGGCATAGTTGTTACTTTTTTAAATTTATAACACATTGTTGGTTTGTGGTTTGTATGTTTATGATATTATACGTAGGACGTAGGTATTAAATATTTTTTTAAGAGAATATGAAACACTGTTGTCACTTTTCACTCATTAATTTGCAGATATAATATGTTTTTTTATGTAATATTATGTGTGTATATTAATCATCGGTTTTCGTGTGTACATATCAGAAAAATTTCTCGTTTGTTTCATTTGTCTTGCACGGTTAAATAGAAGAAAAAAAACTGATTCTTGTATCATTTTTTTGTTTTGTTGAGTGATGTGTAAAAATAAGACGTAGTAAAAATTACTGTGATAACATTAAATAGAGGTACACGTACATTCATGTCAGTGAAAACTAGACCACCGCACACGTCTACTTTACAATAAACTTAAATTAAGTTATAGTTTATTTTTTCATATATAATAATAATGCAATTAAGTTTTTGGGTATTCTTTAAACTATCTCTAAATTCATATATACTTCTTTATATATTCATCATGTATTTATATTTATTTAGTACTATTAATAATATAATATATATATACGTAGTAAACACCAGTGATAACATTACTTTTTTAAAGTGTGTAATGTATAATATAACAACTTTAATGCATATATATATGTATGTACGGCTTTCCATTATCAAGTATACAATAGTAAAATTAAGTTCTATTTAAGTTTTAGTTATTTTACATTATAGTATCAAGTATTATTTCATATCTGACCAACCAACAACCGAATCAATCAACCCTCCAAACCAAACAATTAACAAATGACATACGCTGTGTTTTTTTGCTACAATCAACCAAGAGATAGCTTAAATTCATAAAGTTTTTTTCTACAAAATATTAAGTAAACTGACATTATTAATTACAAATATGTTTTTTATGACCTACAGCATAATATATACGGTGAGTAGAAACAAAAAACCGAGGTTTGATACTGTGTTTAATGTTCTAATGAGCTACAACATTCTTTTCCCAAACCCACCCAAGTCATTGGATGGGAGCCGTTCTTAGGAGCCACAAATATTTACTGCTGTTTTTAAATAAGTTTTATAATATAGTATACAGCAAAACAGCATCAATATCGATGTGCCTTTCCTGAAATATCATCAAGATCAAGTCCAACAACTCCACACAAAAAAAAACAACAAAGGAGATAAGAAATTCATTTTTATGTGTCAAACATGGTGATTGAACAGTTAATAATAACATTGTATTTAAGTTTTTGTTGTATTTTACAGTAATAGAAATAGACAACCTATATATGAGTTTGCGGCACAAAACACTGTTCGTCACCACCCACATCATTTTTAACCATGAAGCTCAGGTCAACCGTTGATGCTGGCTGCTTATTTGCCTCAATACTAGCATTAGTGATACTCATGTTCATCGCATCATCCGCTGTGGCACCGCCACCTGAAACTGAGGAAGTAGTTAAATTGTTAGCGGAAGATACAGCAGCGG
>JAQFZH010003130.1:0-14562 GCA_034695485.1 Entomobrya nivalis | reverse complement strand
AAACAAGGTGTATTGTCCACCGGCGGTAAACTCCATATCAACCACCCACCATCCGGTTGAGTAACCCAGCATTTCATCACCTTACAATTCCCCTCATCCTCCTCCCTCGTAAAAGCATTAGGATTATTTAACCTCCTCCTACACTGCTCTTGCATAGATGGCGCTGAAACCCCTGAATAATCAGGATCCACAGCTGGGGCTCCACTAGTCTCATCCAAACGCTTCAAACAACTACCCTCATTCGAGCCTACAAAATCCCCAATCGTCCTATCGCTACATGGACTAAAGAACCATTTTAACTCATCATTACCCCCACTCATTATATAACCTCTTGAGTTACAAGTGCCCCCAGGGAAACCCGGGTCATCATCATGGGGCGCCCCCACACTATGTCCAATTTCATGCGCACCAACAGTCAAGCTACCCCAATCTCCCCCGTCGTTCCAGACCAAAGTGCCGTAAAACTTTTCAGCCCTGTTGTCTGTCCAACATGCTGCTCTATAGTAGGCTAGACCACCACCCCATTCTAGTTGAGTATTTGTTACGGCAATTGCCATATCGAATTTTGGAAGGAAATCCCGTTTTGAGTAGATCCAGCTTGAGAAGCGTTCCAAAATTCGACCAAATTCGGCTCGGCCATCGGAGGCACGACTTTGTTCGATAAAGGGTTGTCCTGATGGGGAGGAAATTATGACGATGGAATTTAGGCGAAAGGATATTTTGGAGGAGGGGAGTGTTCTATAGCGCATGTTTATGTCCCAAAAGTAGACGGTCCAGTAGTCTAGAATGGCTTGACGGTTGTGGTTGAATTTATCACCGAATTCTTTGTCGCAGACGAGAGCCACTTCGACAATGGCAGGGATGTCGCTATTTGGAGATATGGATGGTGTGAGGGTTCGACCAATGTCAACTGAAAAGGTATTTTTTAAAGGATTTTAAATATTTAGCTTTATGGGTATCTTGAGACTTAATAAATCGAATGTATTAATTTAATGGTTATATTTTTTCGTACTGTAATCCGATTGGTTATTATTTGTAGATGACCCATCTTCGATTATATTTGCTATTTTGTCTGCCTCAGTCTTTTTAACCAGACGTTTCCCGTTTACAAGGCCACTCTACAAAAAAGTGTTGTAAAAAAATTACTAGGTTCGAATTTTCATTCTGTTTATATTTTAAAATAGGTATATGTATATATGTATGTTTTGCATACCACGGGATAGTGTTCACCTTTCTCGCTATCATAAGCCAAACGAACTGCTGCCAAGTTCTCATTGTCAATGTACAAGCTTTGTTCTTCTCTCTTCACTTGTTCTTCTTCTGCGTTTCTGGATGAGATCCAAAGATTTTCTTCTTGTTCATTTGGTGTATCTGCGGATGCTATGCTAATGACTTTGATATCGGGATGTAGTAAAGCTGATTCATCTACATAAATACGAACGAGTTAACATAAATTGTAATTTGAATTGTGAGTAATATTGGTAATTGTTAAACGATTGATTATATTACCTGCTTTGGTTAGCTTTAAATTGTATTCCTTTCCTGTCGCTTGGGATTTTACTGCGATTTTTACCACTTTCTGTTGATCTATATTAGAATAATTTAATTATAATTAATATGTTTACATGCTAATCTAGTTTCATTTAAAAGGTTAGCTTAATTAAATTAAAGTTACCATTGTACTCTGCTGCTGAAATTTGTAAGGAGGCTAGAAGTAAAAAAGAGAGAAGTAAATTATCCCACCGGAAATAAAAATAGAACGGTGATGGGACGATCATGATGCCGGTTGGAATGATTTTCATTTGCGGAGAGAACGGATATTTGCCGAGAACTAAACTGATAGTATGCTCATGTCATTGAAATCATGTTTTTATATAAGCTTGGCAAAGTCAATATAAATTGGAACGCGTGTGTATAATTAGTACGGGTTATTGTTCTTCTGTGGTAACAAAGAGTTTGAATTAATTCAGAAAAACAAGAGGATCTGTTTTGTGGTTTTTATGGATTTTCATGGTGATCAGTAAGTTATGTTTACAGCGCGTGCAGTTCAACAACATATGTTTCATGATTTTAAAAGAAACAATGTACATTTTACACTTGCATACTTTGGACGTCATCTGAAGTATGATAATTAATTAATGTATCCTATTTTTCGTTAATATGTTAAAGTTTGGGTTTCAATGAGATGTCAAATACATCTGTTTAAATAATTTAGTTTAATTGCATAAATTTAGTAATAATAAAATAATTTATTTGTTTTACCATCTGCCAAAACAAAGTAATTATATCCATGCAGAATTCATATAGGTTTTGAATACGTGTAAATCTTTTATCACTTTAAGATTTGTAAAATTATAATTATAATTATTAAAAACTAAACTATTTTAAGAACACATTTGTGCAAAAAAATTGTCTGAGATGAGATGTTTTATTACTGTAAAATCAATACACAACAAAAAATGAACTATCGTTTTAATGCAGAGTAACACATGTGCATACAGAAAATACAAATGTCAGTTTGAATTTGTATTATTACAAATCAAAGGACATTAAACTAAGTGTATGCGAATAATGTTACCTTATCATTACTGCATAACCCACCTAATTGCATAGATACCTAACTAGCTAACAAACGAACGAATTAAAGAAGCATAAATTGAACAATTAAAAGCGATTGTAACAAAAGTTCTCACAGACTAACGAGAAAATATCTAACGATGATGACTCCGCTGGCAAACCAATGATTCAATCCGAAATGATGAAATTTGCTGTTATCTTATGAGTTTTTTTCTAGAAATGGCTATATTCATAGCAACCGTATAAGCATTAAACTCTCATTCCTAATGTTCCAGTTTCATCTCGCCAATAAAAAGGATGATCGAGCGAAATATAGAGTGAATATATAGCAACTGGTTATTTAAAGGCATAACATTTCTCTACGCTCTAAAAAGACTACTTTTCCACGCTATTTTACGTCAGAATTTCTAAAAGTAAAAAAATGGGACTGACTATGCATATTCAGTCATTTTAATGGGAGAGTGAGGTTTATGGAATTTGGTAGTCTGGCATGTAGACGATAAATGAATAAACTGTACTTTACCTTCCATTGTCGTAAGGGATTTTCGTGCATCTAGATTAACTTATGCATCTTATTTTCTTACTTAACTTACTCTAACATCTAAATGCAGTCTTGTTTTTTGTGTAAGTTTAAACTATATTCGTTTGAGAACACTCAGCTACAGTAAAGACATAAAAATGGTAGACAGTGAATCCAACTCCGATATTGAACGTGTTATCTTGACTCCAAGAAAACGACTCAACTGGAAAGAAGTAGAAATGCCCTTTCTGGAAATTCAACGCGATTGGAGGATTCGAGTGAAAATATCACAAAAATTTGCAGAGGTCTGTAAGTACTATTGTGCATATGAAACTTCATGTCCAGCTAAACTCAAACTAAAGAAGCTGCCGAATGGAATTTTTACTGTTTCAAGCAATGGCATTGATCACAAAAATCATAGAACCTTTGATTTTGGTCTTACGGAAGAGCAAACGGAGTTGGTTCCTGATTGTTTAAGAAGTGGGGTCACTACTCCCAGCAATGCTTATCACTTTTAAAAAGAAGAAAGTACACGAACCTCTGAAGAAGTCTCTATGTAACTTCTTGGACCGTAACCTTGCTCCAGATTATGCATTATGGCTCCTTTTCAAAAATTATTTATGCATGCATGCATTCAATTGGTCCAAGACGACACAAAAAATTACTAAAGCCCTTCAAAAAAATATGAAACTAATATTTGATGCTTGTAATTTTTATTTTGATGTACATATTTAAGGATTACGGAAATAAGTTACCGAATACCTCACTCTCCCATTAAAATGACTGAATATGCATAGTCAGTCCAATTTTTTTACTTTTAGAAATTCTGACGTAAAATAGCGTGGAAAAGTAGTCTTTCTGTTAGGTAGAAAACGTTTTTCCCTTATTTAAATACACCACTACCTAAATTACACGGAAAAGAAGCCACATATCCAACGAAACTGGACAACGTACCATAACGTCATATTGCAATCATTTTTACCTAAGCAAGTAGTCTACCGAGCATATAAATTTGTAAGTAAAAGAAATCAAGATAAAAATAAAGTTCGTGAAATAATTAACTTGTCAATTATATAACATTCCTCAAACTGATACAAAAAACTAAAGTGATATAAAGTGAAGCTGATACTGGAAAACAAAAAAAATAATGAACATGAAAAAGGAAACCAAGAAACAATATTTAATCAAGATGCCTATACTTTGCATCACAATTTGCATGCTGAGCACAAAAAAACAGTTGATTATATGTGTTCGTTAATCCGTGGCATCCAGTGTCATGATGAAGCTTTTTTTAATCGTTGATTAACAATTTCGCATAACCAACGTTCCACTACAAATAATTACTTTGCGCCACGAGTCAATTTCTCGGTATGCTATAGCAGACAAACGTAAATTACGTCACGTCAGCAATGCATTTTTGTACTTGAGAGTGATAATGTGTTATGAGAATGTAGACACGTTTGGGCTACACAATCATGCTGGACAAACCTACCAATTTATAACGAAACGAGAATATATGGAAGTCTTGCTGTTCGTATGCAGGGGTTGTCTCACTGATATTTACAAGTCGATTTTAATGCATTGAAGGAGCAACATGATTTTGAAAGTCGAAAAATATAATACATAACTATTATGCATGTAGTCAAATTTTGAAATGGGTTAATGGGTAACCTTTGAAAATTGGTTAGTGTGAATTTGAGCTGCAAACATGCATAACAACTGGTGCATTGTCTAAAATTTGGTGATAAATTTAGCTTACTAGTTATTGAAAAGTATTTTCATTTCAAGTCAATTAGGCAGTAAAATGGAAACGGTTATCAGTATAGCACAAAATTTGACTCAACATTCTCCGCTGCAAATAGTTGGGAATGATGACACTCTATTCGTGCAAAATTTCCAGCATCACATAACACTCTTTTTGATAACAATTTTGGTGGCATTAACTTCGGCTCCTTTTTTCATGATCTTGATTGGGCTCATAATGTTTACTGCTGAACAAAACGACAAAAGTGCGGAAATGGGTTCAGGTAAAGTCAAAAAGTGTTCAATGAAAAGTGTGCCTTTCACAAGTTTCATTCGGATTTTCATTGAGAAACGGACAGGTATGAAAAATTTGTGAAAATACAAAAACAATTACACTAAAAATGCGAATTACATATCAATATTATTACTTTTGTAAAAAATGCAGATATTCCACGAATTATACAAGAAATCGTGAAAAGGTTTGGACTGGCGTTTAAATTAAATATATTTGGATTCATCAGGATTGTGATGATAAATGATCCAGTCATGCTGAAGGTAATATTATTCGATAATAAACGGTTGGACATTTGTTGGTGAATTTAATTTAATGTGAACTAAACTGGGTATAGAAACTGGACTTATTTACGGAACCTATTCACTTGCATAAACCGTCATGGTATCACAAAATCATGCCCATTTTGTCCAAAAATGGTTCGACTACAACACCAGGTAACATTTAAAAAATTATAAAGGATAACTGGCTATCATGATTACATGGCACAGGTTAATAATAAATTTGTATGCATAATATTTTATTTCAAATTAATAAGCCCAAAGAGAGAAGTTATTACAAGCTTTCAATAACAAAAACTTGACCAATCACGTGAAAACATTTGAAAGTCATGCTAAAAAGATTGTGTCAAATTTTAACGAAGAATTAAAGGATACATCTGGACACAGAATAAAATCGAATAGAAAAATTAACGGGAAAATTAGTAAATGCGCTTTTGATATTTTTGCGGGTAAGTAAATCCATGCTCAATAAAGTACCAATGAAGGAAAAAAAATAATCCAACTAAATTTTCAATGTCAACAGATATATCACTCGGTTGCGAAATTGACATCAATCCCAAAGAAAAAGAGCAGCTTTTCCAATACTTCGAACGAGTAAATAGCTTAGCAGCATTTTGCTTTAATCATCATTTTATCCTACCAAATTTTTTGTGGGCTTTGCATCCTGTCAAATGGTACATGGATAGAACGTTCACACAGATTTTTAAAATTGTCAGTAAGGTAAACGGAACCAAAACATCGGCGGATATATTTTATATAATTATTTAAACTAAAAAATGCAAAAAGCTAACTATTCCATTTAGATTATAGAAAATACTGACCAACGTCAAAGTACGAAGGAAACGAAATCCGGAAGTATTTCCGAAATGACAGGAAAATCGCTTATTGAAGTGATGTCAAAAGCGGGTTTATCCAATGAAGAAATTTTGCAACAAATAGTAGCTTTTATGGCTTGGGTGAGTATAGTTCTTTTGTTAATATGCTACCTTGACAAAATGTTGAAAGCACCAGTCAAATTTGAAAACCTTTCAATTTTTCTACAGGGACATGGAACTATCAGTATGACATTAAACAAACTCATGTTTCATTTGGCAGACAACAAGGAATATCAGGTAAGCATTTTTACTTTAATTATCATTAATACAATTTAAAGTGTTCTTCCTGATTATTAAATATAAATTTCTTTTTTTTTGTTTAGAAAATATGCCAGCAACAAATAGATACAATGTTTAAGAAAAACGAAAAAGATTTAAGAATTAATGATGAAATTCCAAATGAAGCATTCAGTGAACTGAATTATCTGAACCGATCTATCCACGAATGCTCACGGTTATATCCCACATTTCCGTTATTCGGCAGAAACGTAAACACCACAGTACAATTAGGTAAATAAATATTTTGAATATTTGTTGCAATTACAAATGACAAGAAATTAAAATATACCCTCTTCGTTATTTTTTTAGATAAAAATATCACCATTCCAGCTGGCACAAATGTATTAACTAGTCATTGGTTACTGCATCGAAATCCTGATAGCTTCTCAAATCCAGAGATATTTAATCCTGATAGGTTTTTAATGGATGACTCTAAAAATAAAGACATTTACGAATACATGTCTTGTTCCTTGGGACCCACGAATTGCGTTTGTAAGTATAAATACATATTTGCATCCATACAAAAAATATATATATCAGGTATACAACAACGTTAATATTTATTTTTATCCACTTTTGAATAATTACAGGGCATAGCTTAATTACACAGCAGCTCAAAGTGCTTGCGTCATACATTCTCCGTGATTTTGATTTGTACACGGATACAAAAACCGACCATCTGCAAAGATGTAACCAATTCGATTCGTACATGCCAAACTCTGATGTAAAGCTGCGAAGAAGATAACTCAACTAAAATTAAACTAAATTTGTTACTATTCTATTTGTATTTCTGGTTTTTTATTAAATCAATATTACGTCAGAAGCAAATTATACTTTTTGTTATGTTTTATTTATTTGGCTGCTGGCTGAGTTAATATTATTAGAAACGCTGTGAGTGTGTATGCGTGTGTGTCTCAAGAGCAAAGAATATTCTCACCACTTATCGCTTTATCAAAAAACCATACAAGTAATTATGAGCTTCGTTTATCGGTTTTTTAAATGTATATTTTCTTAGGCTGTTAGAAGTAATTTGAATATTAATTAAAAAACCAACGAAAGACTAAATTTTGATTTTTACTTTGATCATGAGGTTTTTTGGTAAATAAACTTGTTGATTATTATTATGGGATTATACGATATTATGTTTTCTCAAATTTCATGCGACTGGAATTCTTTTTGTGATAAAGGTTTGAGAAAATCCCAAGCATTAGGATTTTTGTTTTTCTCTAAAATGTGTTTTCTGCCAATATTTTTTAAATCTAGGTTAAATCTTGAAAAGATTACACTATTTGATTGAACACAATATTTACTGGTATTTTTATTTTCTGGTTTGTGGAATCCCATCAAAAAGTTGGTCTTAACTGACACGTGTAAAAACGTATTAATTTCTGTGTTGACCGTAAAATTATTAATGGTAGTGTATGTACAAGTTTTTTCTTACTCAGAAGCTGATATTACCCAAACTATGATTAATGGTGGTCTTTAAATTACGTCCTAAATTTATTTAAGTACGAAGATTTGGCTTTGTTTGTACCATAATAACAAAGTGCCATAATCTTTACCATCGTATATTAACACGTTGAGATTCCCAGGTGGATGCATAACACGTTAAATGCACTGTGTCATTCAACAGGTGCGTTTTTTTGTTTTTGCCAAGTAAACTAGTTTTGGCTTTGTAAACAATCAGCAAAATTAAGATCAAAAACAAAAAGCACCATGTTTTCATTAGTAAAGTTTTAATTTTATATTGCATTTAAAATTTATAACTTGCCCTAAACACGTACAAGATAAACCAAAAATGAAAAAACACTAACGAGGGCTCTGCAAGACGTGTTAACCGGGCTGGGCCTTGATACTATGCATGCTAAATACACTTTATTATAAGGTTATTGTGGCATATTCACATTTTGAAGAATCTCAGCAGCCAATAACCCAACAAGTCATAAACAGTAAATCTACCATAAAAAGTAATTTGTTACAATGTAAAGTAATGTGTCTAAACGAAGCGAATACAAATATCAACAAACCTAACTCAGTGCAGAATTGGTAAGTATTATAAATAAAATTGATATTTTTTATTGGATTTTATTTTATTTCTTGTGGAAGTGTCAAACAATTAATTATATGTATACTTGCAACATTATTTTGGTATTGTTGTTAATGCATACAGCTTATTACGGATAGTCAAAATTTCTAGTGTGCCGAAATATGGATACTTTAATGCCACAGGAATGATTCAGGTAATATCAGTGCCTTCATTTTAAAATTCAATTTTCATGACACAGTAATTCATTTTGTATGAAGTAGTTTTAATTTGTATCTAAAACTTATTAGTTTTAGGACCAAACACCGATCGGTTCTACTCTGGAATACTATTGAGTCCAACTAAAATTCCAACGATTGTTAATGGAAATAAATTTTTACATGTATATGTCTTTAGTCTTTATTTAGGTTCATTATTTAAAAGATAAGTTTGTGAGAACGCGTACAAATAACATAGAAGCGCTCAAATTGGGCATCTTTCATAAATACTTTTTATTACATATACCATTTATTACTCAGCATTTAATACTGCTTACGTCAATTAAATTTTGGTTTTCTGTAGTATTCTATTTGTAATGTTACTGGATAGCATTATTAAATATACTTTCATACTTGGGTTGCTGGAGCAGAAGCGTAATTTCCCACGATACTGGTTTCTTGAAAACATATCTGTTCTGTAAATGCATAGCTTCATACATCATGATATTCCGAATAACACAAATTCCGAATATTCAGCAAAAATATATCCCATAACCATATCTCTTTCAGTTTGATATTCTGGAAACTTTGATACATCAATTTGTTGACTGTTGATATTCGTAAGTATAATAAAAGTGAACTACTTTGCTATAATTTTCTGTGTGACATAGTCTTTTAAAAAATTTCGGCACAATAAAAAATTTGTCTTTGTTCAATGTAACGAAAGTTGTCTTATTATATTTTGCAAACATAAATTTAAATCATAGCGCAAATTTTCACGAATTAAAATAATTTAAAGAACCAATTCGTTGGATCGTTTTCTTAGTAATTTTTTTACACATACAACACATTAGGAATAGGCTTAAAGACATAGCTACCTTGATTTAATGTTCATAAAACCGCAAAAGTACAACTATTTATCATAATAAAGTGTAATGATCTTCCACGCCGATTATTGACAAGTTTTGTTTCCCACGCTGAATCCCAATGTTTTAAAGGCACTATGTCATTCAGAAGGTGATATACAGTAATTTTGTTTTGCCTGGATTTACCATGTAAACTGGTTTTCTTCTTTATAATTCACAGCCAAAGATAAACTTAAAATTCCACAATGATAAACACCACGTTTTTACCAACAGAATCATTATATTATAATTCGTGAAAATCTATCAAAACCCAAAAGCTAATTTAATTTTTAAATGAGGAAATTTTGCGTAAATATATTTTGCTAGATTCGTTTTTACCCATATTAAAAATATTTGTCAGTGTTTCTATGTTGCCCATCAAAAGCACTACACGTATTTTATACTTTGGCTGGTGATCAATCATGAATATTAGCAAAGTTCTCAATTTTACTTTTCTATCAGTTAAAGTGGACAACGAAAATGAGGAGAATACGAAACACGTTTCTCCTTTCTTCACTACTACCTCCATACTTTCAATTATTTTCTTTTGTTTTATCGTGGAAGTTGTGATTGTAAATGTTGTAAAGCAATTTAACAGAAAACAACTACAACAGCCCAAGGAAAAATCAAGCATAAAATGTATCTCGAGCTTGAGCATTATAAAGCATTTGATTATGTGCAAACTTGGTAAGTGTCAAAAAATGTGCTGTTATATTTTTACAAGACTTTTTAAACGAATTTTATTGTCAGGTGAATTTAAACAACAATTAATTATAGATTTGCAGCACACTTCCCGATCTCTGGTAAATGCATACGGCTTAGCATGGAAAGTAAGCTTATTTGGAATAAAGGACTATGTATGCCTACATGATCCAGTAATGCTTCAGGTAAATAGTAAAATGTATTTTTAGGCTTAATCTTAATTTATTAAATTACTTATAAAAATGTGATTTTCTAGAAATTGTACGTGTCATGGGATCCAGGACATCTGCATAAACCCAACTGGTTCTACTCCAGAGTGCTTGTTGGTCCTTTAAAAACTGGACTTACTTCTTCGAGAGGTTAGCACATATAATATGTAAAATCCCATTTAAAAATCTAAAACTATCCATATTTCTCCTCAAATAAACAGCGAACATCTGGAAACCACATAGAAATGCAGTAAGCAAAGGCTTTAGTTATAACAGCCTTCGAACTCAAGTCAAACTCTTTAATAATTATGGAAAGAAGCTCGTACGTAGGCTAAATGATGAACCATTTTACTCAACGTTAAACATATCCTCGGATTTTTACAGTGGAAGTTTAAGTCGTATTGTTCATGAGACTGCATTTGATATCATTACACGTAAGTAAAATGGAATATAAATAGTACAAATTACTACAAATATAAAATGTATAATTTTAAAATCTCAAAACAAACATTTTAATTAATATAACGAAAAATAGATATAGCATCTGGAAAAGGACACATCTTGAGCTCAGATGAGGTCGAACTATTTCATGATAATTTTTACAAGTAAGCATGTCGAATTCAAGAATAAGGATCTACTCTAAAGTTATCATTTATTTGGATAACTGTAATGTATTTAATTTTATACATAGATGCAAGAAACTCATTTCTTACCGTATTTATCATCCTTGGCTGATCCCAAATATTTTGTGGGCTGTGCATCCAAAAGGAATGGAAATGAACAAAGCACTTGGAATCGCGGAAGACATCATACACAAAGTAGGGAATGAGTATCATCAACCAATTTTATAATTGTTTTATTCGGTATTCACACCTAAATAATAATAAACTATTATGTATGAATACTTGTCAGATTTTCAGAGTTGCTAAAGAAGAAAGCTTAAAGCTCAGAGAGAAATGTTTTGGCGATAACTTTTTTGGAAGTGGTGTGGTATCCCTTGTTGATGAAATGATCAAGGGTGGACTTTCAGATGATGAAGTTTATCCAGAATTATTAACATTTCTGGCTTCCGTAAGCATTTACACCAGTAAATGTACATTCAATTGTACTAAATGATTAGACTTATAAAAGATAGTACTGAAATTTTAAACAGGGACATGAAACAGTGAGCATGACTTTAAATCTTACATTGTTCCATTTGGCAGCGAATGAAGAATATCAGGTGAGTTGAAATTTAATAATTTACAATGATAAAAGATTTTTATGGATACGTTTTAAATTTAAACGTTATTTTTGTATGGATAGAAAAAATGTGTGGATGAAGTAGACCAATTATTTTTCCAAATGAAGACATCAAATCAATCAGAAATATCAATGGACGCTTTAAGCGAGCTGAAATATTTAGATAGGTGTATCAAAGAAGAACTACGGTTGTATCCCACAACACCATTAATTGGAAGGCAGATCGATAGCCCAATAACCCTTGGTAATATTTAACTATTGATATTTCGATGTATTCTAATAAATAGAGTACTTTACGTATAAAGTTAGGTTTGATAAAATATACCTAAAATTACATTACTATTTTAGACGAAAATACTACATTAAAAGCTGGCACGACAACACTCACTTCACTTTGGCTACTTCACCGAAACAAGGACTACTTCAAAGTTCCAGAGAAATTTGACCCTGACAGATTTTCACCGGAAAACTCTACGAATAGGGGTTTATGTGAATACATGCCTTTTGCAACAGGTCCTAGAAATTGCATAGGTAAGTATTTTTTAAATGCACTGAACTAAATTATTAAGGGATTAAAACACAAATATGCGATTTTCTTTCAAAATTAGGATGGAAATCGGGAACGTTGGAAGTAAAACTATTGACAGCATACATTCTCCATAACTTTAAATTGTCTACGTACATCACAGTTGAAAATGCGAGGGATGCTTTTGAGAAATGTATTTGGCCACCACCTGAGCTTCCTCTGCGTTTGACAAGACGTCGGTAACTAAATCCTACCTTAGATCATGGGCTATCTAATTTAATGACATCAATAACACAAACTTCTTGCATTGAATCGCCTAAAAAAGGAAATAGTCAATACCAAAGTCATGTAAAAGAAGTATTATAAAATGGTAATAAAACATATTGCATGTTATGTTTCCACGTTGTTCCAGAATATTTTTAAAGCTATCATGACATTTAAACGAGTAAGGTCATTGCTATTTTTATTTTCGGTTTCGGTACTGTGCATTTAAAAAGACGACATTAAATGAATCACTAAGTTCATTAATATTAAAATCGACATAATCAAGCTACTAACAGCCCTCAATTTTTTTAATCATTAATTTCATTTGAAATTGATTGGAAACTAAGAAAGGAAGTTAGACAATGAGATACATTTTATATCTATGCAGCATTAATCTATATAAAATAAACAATAAAAATACAGTATAATAAAGATCTAATGTACAACACAAAAATAAACTATAAATTTTCAATTCACTGCTACAGCTACAACTAATCATCATTTGTCCCAATTTATTTATTGGTCATTACAAATGTCGTTCTCGAGTTCCCCCAAAACGAATTCCAAGCTGGTCTCTATCAATCTTTCCTTGAATCACAGACGTCCACTCTTGCTCACTTCCATAAAATTTCATAATGCGGGACGAAGGAGGGGATTGGTTCTCTTGCCAGGCTCTTAAAAGGAACTTGAACGAAGGTGCCACTAAAACATTCAATTAAGTGTTTTTAGTCTGAAAAAACTTTATACAAACGATAACCATATATTTTTTATAAAATAAATATGACAAGATACCGTTTATCAAATAGATTTCATCTTGAACTCCGGGATAGTACTGTTTAGCCATTAGTGCCATTGTGTCGTACATCTTAATGCCTTTAAATACATAACGGAATCACTTTAATCAGTTTACTCACAAATTTTAAACGTTCAAAATTTAAATAATAATCATAATTACATCTCGGACATCCATGAGTAATCATATTAAAACCCAAATAGTCAATGAGCTCAATTCCTCCAGAAACATTTGTACCGATATTTTGACCCCTCAACTCAAATAAACGACGCATTCCCATCTCAGCTAGATACACCATCCATCTCAAAAGTTGTTCCGAATTCCCACTAATCATCGCTTTTCGAACGTTCCAGTCTGAAAGCCAGATTTCTGTTAAGGGCCTCCCAATTTTATCTAAAGAGTCAATAAACGCAGGATACTCGCTTTGGTAGTAGGACCAATCTTCTAAATGAATTGAGTCTAGTTTCTCCGTTTCTCGCCATTCCAAATATTGGATGAAGCTTGTAGTTGTCTTGTTCATATCGAACGAGTTAACTAATTAAAAAATTAAAATGGGTTTAAAAAATATTTATTATAATTTAATTATTTTAAAGGTTGTCAAGACACAGTACAGTTACCTTCTAGCCATTTCATCCAGTATAAATCGTCATTTACAAATTGATACACGACCGATGTATTAGATACGTGATGTAGTACCTTCTTCTTTAGCTAAAAAAATATCAAATTACTTTTGTAATTTAGTAATTTTTAAAATTTAAGTCAAATATATATTTTTAGTATTATTTTAGTAAAAAATGGCGTACCAGATTAATATGCTTTTGGTTAACATTCTCTGCACAGGTAAGATTAAAATAGAAACTGGCAAGGTTCAGCACCCAAAATAAAATTCTGTATCGCGGTTCCATTTTTAAATTGTAAAAAAAGAACTTGGATCAAAATTATCTCTGCTTTCTGTTCTAAGCTTAGTAGCTAAGCTGAGTTTATGAAAATCTCTTACTTTTAAAATTAGAGAGTTTAATTAGTTGAATATCAGTTAATTTTTTCCTCCGTCGCACGTGTAATTGATTTTTTTTCTGTTTTCCTTTTGAAAATCATACGTTTTTAGAAAATGTT
>JAQFZH010003129.1:0-14563 GCA_034695485.1 Entomobrya nivalis | reverse complement strand
TGATCATTCAAAAATTTGATAGCTAAGAATGTATCAATTATAAAGGTAATTGAAAGTTTAACTTGTTTTGAATAGGAATAGTTTTAATTTTTAATTCATAATAAAAATATAAAAACAATTTGGTAAAGGTGATTCATTTACAAATTGATTACTTAATCGAATTTTATTTGTTTATGCATTCGTTAAACGTGATTCTGTTTTTGATTACTACGTTAAAATCGCACTATTGTAACATGTATGTTGACGGTGGAGCAACTGATATGATTTAATGTTTAAATAATAAATGACAATGAACAACCTATTATATTTGAAGTGGATTTTTATACGAATGAGCAAATGTGTTTACATATATTTACAAATAATATAATTCATTTGAGTAAATTTGGGAACGAAATTCAGTAAAAAGAAAAAATCGCAATTAAATAAGTATGTATTTTGCGCTGCAAGTCAAAATTAAAAGCGGAAAGCTTCAAAGGCAACTCGTTAAAAAAATAAAACTTGCAAAATTCTGTCATGCTATAAGAATGACTTATATTATATATGCTACATATGACGAATTAGGAACATGCGTCAAAAATTAATAGACTTGTCTACCTTGCCTCGTGTAAAAGGGTATTTAACATAACAATAAAAACTGTACTAATTCACTATTATTATTCTAATTGTGACAATCGAGATGGTCTAGACTAGTTCAGAATTTATGAATAAATTAAGGGCACGTTTAAAGTTCATTGAACGTATTAATATTATTTACTTCGAGTTTTTAAATAAATAAAATGATTGGAAATATGACGTTGCATCTCAAATAATTTTACGGAATCAAATTCACGTTTGAAAAAAGGCAATTTTCGGTAATCTAAAACGATATATTTGTAGGTTATCATTTCCTGTTATGTAGGAAAAATAAGGATTTTCACACTTAACAAGTTCTTATATCACAACAAAAACGGAGCAAAAATGTGGACAATAAGAAAATAATAACCGAAAATACGCTATGAGCTGTTTCACAAAAAGCTAGAATATCACGCCTATACCTGGGCAAGATTGTATTAGCATTGGAATTTTTCCATGTAACTTAGCAGAACCAAATCATTTTATTATTTGACTGTAAACATTAAAGAATTCACTCCGAAACTTCATTATAACTTTAACAACACAACACTAGTAAAACGTTTTTTGTTGCATGGTCAATGAAAACTTGTCAACAGTTTTCCGAATTAATCCAAATTGATGGCAAAGCGTTTCGCTCATATATAGAGTTTTTAATGTTTTTGCACACACATTTGCTCAAAATATTGTAGAAAGCCTACTAAATGCTTATAAGCGTGACAAAATGTAGTACATTTTGTAAATAGGAGCTTTAAATATGTTTTGAATAGATTATTGTTGAAGAAGTTTTTACATTTATCAGGAATCAACTTAAAAGCAAATTGATAGTTTTGCGTGAAAGGGTCATTTATTTTAATTCATATTTTTATTAGTATCAGTTTTCTTTTTGCTTATAAGTTTGTTTGAAATTTTCTTTTTGTCAACAAAAACACGTTTCAGTAAACAACTTAGCGAATGACAACATTTTTCCTAAATCATATTGTCGCATTCCTTTCACCTAAACGCACGGCTTCACTTACAATTTATCTTTCACATAAAAACGACCAAATTTTAGACACATCCAATATGAAACAGGCAAAAAACTTGAGTTCAGTAAAACTTATAGCGGTTGATGAAGACATTGAGGACCTTGACAGTTCAAGTTTTTGTAACAACAAATTTTGTTGGCTTGTGCCTCCACAAAAGTCATTATCAGTGGCCTTTTGCAACGAAACGAGCATTCATGGATTCAAGTTTCTTGGACAGGATAAAAGGCATCTTACCGAAAGGTAAAAATATAGCAATTTTTTTAAATACTAACTTTAGATATTTAAGCAATAACTAAATGTACGAATATATTATTTACTTATATGAAATCCAGAATTTTTTGGGCTATCGGTTTCCTGTCCAGTTTATCTTTGGCCATTTACCTGATACATGAGGTTTGGGATAGATATAAAAAAGTTCCAGTTATTGTCTCCTTTCAATCAAATGAGCAAGACATGGACACTTTACCATTTCCAGCTGTCACCATTTGTGACATGAACAAGTTTCCAAAGAGCAAAGTAGAGGAAATTGAAAGGTTATACTATTATTAAAACATCAACTAATTATAACTACATTAAAGATTAGTTTTTCGAATCATTTAATTCTTTACAAAAAGAATTGCAAACAATCCGGCTGATGCTAATTACGAAATTGCGAAGAAACAACTTTTGTTTGTAAGGTATGTTGAAAACTTATTACGCCTCCAAATAGGTTGTTTCGGTAAATGATCCCATTTCGTATTTATTTTTTGACTACATTAAGGAACGCTTGCAATGCCCAGCAGAGCTTCGCTAAACTCTTTGGCTTTGCCTACCACAGAGGAACGAATACAATTAGAAATGAGTCACTTGAAGAGCCATTTGTGCCTTCAAACAATCACGAACATGGGCGGGAAAACCAAAGGCTTATGACGGACTTTTTGATTCGGGTAATAAAATCACCATATATTTTGCAGAACAGGTGTAATTTTTTAAAATAAATTAATCTTTCTAACAATGAAATTTTCAATGATTACAGAATACATTACCATGTGACAAACTAATTAGACTTTGCATACTTGGCGAAAGAGTTCGTAATTGTTCGGACCTTTTCAAACCAATTATTACGGATTACGGAAAATGTAAGCGGTTTAGTTAAATTTTAATTTAAAAAATCCTACATCGCTCATTTGCAAATATTTTATATTTAAATCAGGTTGTACGTTTAACATTCTTCCGCTACCGTTACTACTTAAAAATCCGTAAGTGCAATACTTAAGACTACGTTTTCATTAATACTTGTATACACATATTACTTATTTTAATTTACAGCGGAAATCCAGCTGAACCTTATAACAATCCTATACTCAGCAGTGATGCCCGCAACAACTGGCCTAAGGATCTGGTAGATAAATGGTCCAAGTGGAATTACGAAGATGGTTTCGTGTTGCCTCGAAACACAGATCATCCATGGCGTCAAAAACGGTCAGGCTTGCCCTATGGCTTATCAATGCTTCTTGACCCCAATATTGATGACTACTATTGCCCTGCTTCTGATTCATTGGGACTACGTTATATTTTACACACTCCACTGGAAATGCCACATGTGACCGAGTTTTCCTCCGTAGTTGATCTAGAGAAGGAAATTTTAATAGAAGTTCATCCGGATGTTACGAATGCAGATCATGACATTCGGAAAATTCCCCCAGAAAAAAGATTGTGTTTCTTTGGGAGAGAAAAGCAGTTACAGTTTTTCAGACCCTACACAGGAGGCAACTGCATGGATGAGTGTACTGTTAATGTATTGGAAAGGGATTGTAACTGTACAAGGTTCTATATGCCCAGTAAGTTCTTGTTCGGAAATTGATTTAAAATAATATAGACAGGTAAATAACAAGTTTGCCTTTTGTTAGGACACAACAACATACGAACTTGTGATAGTGACAAATTATCGAGGGACTACAACTGCGTTGAACACTCCTTAAGTAATATGTTTACGAATTAATTCAAATATTTTAGAAACGTTATTCATTTTGAAAATAATTCGAGTTATTTTTATTGAATGGTTTTAGAGAAGCTGTTGGAAAATTTAAAGGATGAATGTGGAGACTGTGAAACATTATGTGAGGATATTGCCTATAATTATGAAACAACAACTTCCGATCTCCAAGAAAGCGCTAAACTTTGGGGTGATCCGAATCCAGACATGAAAGGTGGAATTCCTAAATGGGCTAAGCATAAAATGTCTGTAGTCCATATATTCTTTGGCGCAGACACTACAGTACCGAAACTTAGGAAAAGGTTGTATGCCACAACAGACCTAATAGGTAAGCTTGCTAGCAAATGTTACACACAAAATATATTTCTGAAACTATAAATTATTTTTAAAAAAATATTGGGTTCGAAGCATACACTGGAGGAATTTTAGGACTGTGCCTTGGATTCTCTATTCTTAGTGGAGTTGAAGTCATCTACTTTTTTACCTTGCGGGCATTCTGGAAGTTTTGTAGAAAGCGAGCTTTGAAGAAAAAGGCTCAAAAGATGTTGGTTCAAAAGACGAACTCTTATTTTCATCAGCTTTTATTTCAAAAAGAGAAATCTAAAGTTATTACTTTAAACCCTTACACAATTCCAGTTTATCCACACGAACTTGTAGGAAACAAATTTTCGTCAAAAAATGGTTGGATAAATGCTCATTTGTTGGCAATCAGCATGAACACAAGGGAAAAGAAATCAGACGTTTTTATGACTCAATAACGTTTAAATCGAATTGAAATGTATACAGCGTAGTACCATTTTCGGATTCGAGCTTGTTCTTACGTAGACAGTTGCAATCATGTGTAGAGTAATTGATCGTCCTAGTATTGTTCAATGTAGACATTTCTTCATAAAAAAAACTGTTAATACATTTAATTTGCATTGCAGTGGCGAAAACCCTTTTCAGGAGTATTAATAAGTATACAAATTTGTGTATTTTATTGAAATGGAAGTATTTACTTGAATGGAGTTTTAGCGTGTTTAGGTTGAGGCATACTCCACAAATAAATACACAATGTAATAATTTAAGGAAGGTGCCATTGTCATCGAATGAATTAAAGTGAACACTACACTACTTTGCCTTGTCGATTAAAATATCGCATGTTTCATTCAGATAAATGCATTTTAAACATTTTGAACTTGACTTTGAAAAGTTTAAAGCTAAGCCTTCAAATGACTTTGAATGTGAAGCCCATAGACAACTATTAAAAGAGTCGTATTTAGGGTTTCAAAAATCCCCCAGTTAATGTAGCATTTGGAGGACGACATTCATTTGACTTACTGGCAGAAGAGATCGTGTAATAAACGCTGGAAACTGATTGAACCCCGATTTTACCAAAAAAAACTATGAATCAGGAAAAGTTGCATATCTTACCAAAGCAAACTAGCTTCGTAGAGAATGCTAATGACGACGACGACGATGAAATTGGCTCCGGACCTTGTAACAACAAGTTTTGTTGGTGGATGCCAAATCAGAAGTCTTTATCCGTCACATTCTGCAATGAAACGAGCATTCATGGATTCAAGTTTTTGGGACAGGAGAAACGGCACATGTCCGAAAGGTAATTTAGTTTACTGATAATACGATAATTATTTTATATGTGAACTTTATTTACAAAAATGAATGAGTCGTATAATTTATTAATGTATCAGAATATTTTGGACCATTGGATTTATTTCGAGTCTGGGTTTGGCCATATATTTGATATACGGAGTTTGGGAGCGAAACGAAAGAGTACCGGTGATCGTGTCATTTCAAGCTAATGAACAAGACATGGACACAATTCCATTTCCTGCTGTTACTCTCTGTAACATGAACAAATTCCCTGCTACAAAAGTACGGGAATTGGAAAAGTGAGAATTACTCAAAACAATAAAAAAAATCAAATTTTATCTCAAGTTATATAATTTCTGTTTAATATTTAGAATTGCTAATGATCCATCAAATTCTAACAACAAGGAAGCAAAAAAGCAACTAGTATTTGTCAGGTACAAATTAAAAATACATTAAAAAACATACATACATCTTAAACTTTTATTAAATGTATTTAAATAACTTAAATATATATTTCCAAGAAATGCATGTAACGCCCAGCAAAGTTTTGCGAAAGATTTCGATTTTGCGTATCATCGAGGTTCGAGGCGGAACAAACCAAAGAAAACATCTTCAAATTCATATTCAATCAACCAACCAGCAAATACAATGGCAAATACGAACAGTAACACAAATGAAACAGAGCTCACTGAAGACGACCAAAAGGAACTAACAGACTTTTTGTTGGATGTAAGTAAACGCATTTGAATAGAAAACTTACTCATTATTTTTTTTACCAGTGAAGATTTTATCGTCATTCTCTTTTCAAAAAAGAACACGCTATCATGCAGTCAACTTATACGACTTTGCATGCTAGGCGAAGAGGTCAGAAAATGTGATGATTTGTTCAAACCTATAATTACGGATTATGGAAAATGTAAGTCTGTACTACTTATAATCTCCACAGCTATTAATTTTAAATATTCATCTTAACAAAAATTTATATTTATATTTAGGTTGTACTTTTAATATATTACCCCTGCCACTTCTACTACACAATGCGTAATATATAAAACAGCAAAACGAAAAAGTCATTAATTTTATTATGCTTAGTTCAATCTATTTGTATAAAACTAATTAATTCGTTTCAGCGTTGACCCAGAGAAACCCTACGAAAATCCTGTCTTAGGAAGCAACGCCCGAGAAAATTGGCCTTCAGACCTGGTTAAAAACTGGTCCGAGTGGAATTACGAAGATGGTTTCGTCTTACATCGTGATACAGAAACTCCTTGGAGACAAAAGCGTGCTGGATTGCCCTACGGACTTTCTATGCTTTTAGACCCGAACGTTGATGACTACTATTGTCCCGCATCAGATTCATTAGGACTGAGATATATTTTACATACACCTTTGGAAATGCCACACGTGATGGAATTTTCTTCTGTGGCGGATCTCGAAAAGGAAATTTTGATAGAGGTTCATCCAGACGTTACAAATGCGGATGATGATATTCGACGAATTGATCCAGAAAAACGGCTTTGTTATTTTGGACGGGAGAAAAAGCTTCAATATTTTGCTCCTTATACGGGTGGCAATTGTGTGGATGAATGTTCCACAAAGGCTTTATACAGGACATGCAATTGCACATTGTTTTACATGCCACGTTAGTTTGAAACTTTGAAAAAAAAATCTGTTACCGATTTCAAATTTATTGCAATTGATTAGTGATAATTATTATATCAGGTGAAGGGGAAGGGCGAATTTGTGATAGCGACCCAACATCAAAGGATTACAAGTGTATTGAAGATGCGAAAAGTAAATAACGTAAAACTAAGAAAAAAAGTGCTTGAAAATCACAGTTATAAATTATTAACGGCGATTTTTTTAGGAGATCTTCAATCACATTTAAAAGACGAATGTGGGGATTGTGATACGTTATGCGAAGATATCGCCTATAATTATGAGACGACCATTGCTGACCTCCAGGAGAGCAAAATGTTGTGGGGGGATCCAAATCCCACAATTGGACCCGCGCCGGAGTGGGCTGACCATAAAATGGCCGTAGTTCATATATTTTTTGGAGCAGAAACGACGGTGCCTAAGTTTAGAAAAAGGCTATATGGCACAACAGATCTAATCGGTAAATTTGATTCGATTAAATTTTGTAAAAAAAAATTATTGGAAGTTTAATTTGTATTCATTTATATGCAGCAAACACTGGTGGAATTTTGGGCCTTTGCTTGGGGTTTTCAATTTTAAGTGGGGTTGAGGTTCTTTACTTTGGCACTCTTCGAGCATTCTGGAAGCTTTGCAGGAAAAGGGCATTTAAGAAACGTACACAACAGCAGGAGGATATCAAAACAAACTCATATTTAAATCAGCTCTTATTTCAGAGGCAGACCAACAAAGTTATTAATTTAAATCCCAACACAATTCCAGTTTATCCTCATGAAATGATGAGAAAAGACGTGTGGCCGACAAATGCTAATACGGTGGGTGTTTGCGGCTGGGGAAATTCCCAAGGGCATCATTTTTACGATGCCAATTCTTTTGCATCCCCATATATTTAATAGCAACCCCTATTTTTAAAGCATATGCAAAGTAGTCACATTGACTTTTTTTCTCACTATTAGGACAGTTTACCGATTTATTACCAAAGTCAAATCCTATTAGCGAGTCTATACAAATTTAACTTTGTTTGGCGATGAGGCAATTTAGGCAAATTTAAGAGAGCTTTAAAAAAATATTATTATGTTAGTATTAGGAAAAACGGTTCCTCATCAGTAACAGTTAAAGCTCTCTGTAAATGTATATTTTTGAATCCGTATAGTTTAATAACAATACATGCCATTTTTGTGTTCTGGTTGTTTTCATGTAATAGAAATAAATTCAGTAGACAAGTAAACCATTAGATGCAATACCTAATTAACACAAAAATATGAATTTCCTTTGCAACAATTCATTTATTAGTAAAATACACCAAACATAGTTTATATCAGTTATCAATCATAATATCGACATCACATATTTACCCTCAGGTGAAGAAGTAATGTGATTTACCCTCATACATTTTATATTTGTAACCAATATAAACACGGGATAAAAAATAAATACCCAATCTGTGATACAAGTCACCTAAAATTAATTATCAGTGGAATTCTGATGGTTTTTGTACTTGGTTACTCAAACATTTCTGTTTAAAGTAAAGCCTTCTGAGGAATAAACTTGAGTTTTTCATATCAATTATTGACCATTTATAAAATAGCATAGTGCGAAAGCACGAAGTTTAGCTCAATCTACACATTTAAAGGATTTATAAACGCTATTCTGTTCTATAAAATTAAAACGACATTAACTTGAACGTAAAAATGGAATCAAAGTAGCATGCTTCTGCAATGCAAACATAAAAGCAAAGAGCTTCCAAGCCCTTTTTCAATTTTCAAACAAAAACTTCACAAATGTTATGACGTAGTCATGCTGATTCATATTTTGCATGCAGACCTGACCACAAAATATCTATAACGGCAACTCAAATAATTAACTTGAATTATTAGCTTACCACTAATTAAGGTTGTTCACATTTTACTTATGAGTTTGTATTCGCAAATAAATGAAACGATTTGAGTTTTTCTATATGTATTACTGTATTGTAGTTTTTGCATAACAAGAATGATTCGCGACATACTATTTCCAATTTATCAGCTACTGTTGAATTAATCAAAGTAAAGTTAGTACAAGAATTAGGGAGTCGAGATTCGTATGGTATACATTCCTAACAATGAGTTTAAATTTATTGGTAAATATTAATAATTGAGTACAAAAATATGAATTAATATTTTCTTATCCTCCCAATAAATTTGGTTTTAGTAAAAATAACAATGACATTTTAATACACCGGAAGTGATTCCGATACTTTTTACATGGAACTGAATATCGGCGTAAACCTTATGTAAAATTCTCAAGTTCTGCAGATGATAAGTTGTACTGATTTTTATTAAGCAAATTAATTAAACTGCGCATATTTGTTAAATATTCAATAAAAATGTATTGTCAATGGTTTTGGAGCATTTTACGTTTTTGGCTAGTATATTTACTTGAGCCATTGTTGATTTATAAAATCCTTCGCAAATTTCACGGAAAGTTACCAAATTTTTGCTCACTTGAGTGTTTTTAAGGTAGTCACCAATTTATTAAAAAAAATAATGCATTAAAACATATTTGTCGACCAAAAATTGAATAAGAGCTCTTTTTGAAATATAATAACTTCATTCAGTATTCCGCAGTCAATATACCTGCACGAAAGACCCTACTAATAATACACTCATGCATCTTATGAAAGGAATACAAGGATTTTATAATATGCAGGAAAACTGGTTTTACGATTTAAATATTTTGCTGCTTCCATTTTAATCAACATGCAATTTTCGAATTGCTATATAAAATACAATTAAGCCATTAAATATATTCACACGCAAAGTTACTGAAGTCATAGTTAAACTAAAATGAGTTGTAGTTTTTTCATTGTAATTTGAAGCAGAGTAAAGCTATCTCTAGTTTAGAACATCATTTTTTTTTCTTGGAGACTTTTAAATTTAAATACACGATTTCACTCAAGTGCTTAAATTGTCTTTCATGGTCATGTTCAAAGTTAGCTTTGTTTGTTACTATTACAAAAACCTTCATTGTATAAATTTAGATTCAATTTCCGATTTAAAACGCTTCAAACCCATGGAAAATTGTATTCCAAGCTAACTGTCACGGTCAATACTGCATAGATAATTGTAGAAAACGTTAAAATCCAACTGAAGTGTTTTATTTGAAAAGGTGAACGACAACAAAAAGCCAAGATTACAATCAAGATCAATCACGTTTGATAAATATATCATATGTCGCCATTCTGAAACATTTTATCTTTTAAATGTTTGTTTGGGTAAATATGCGCAAAAAACAGGCCCTGTATTTTTTTTTCTTAGGCGCCGGTTCAGTGAAGTACAACATAAAGCTTTAATAAAGTTCTCACTGAGTACCAAAACCCCATACTTTAACTCAAACTTGTTCTGACCATTCAGTCATTTGATTGATGATTTGCATGTACATTTAACAGGTTGACCATAAACAAGTTCAAGTAAACAAATTATCTTTTAAACAACCCTCTTTTTGATTGAATGAACGTAAGCAAACGTCCTCAATTCGTACTCTAGGGTTCCTCATAACTCGTCATTTGTCTTCATTTATATTTTAGCTGTTGGAAAATAATGGTTAATATTTTTTAAACCGAAATTATGAAGGAATTAAATGATTCATCGAAATTTATAACTGTCGATGAAGAAAATGAGGAGGATGACAATTCAGGTTTGTGTAACAACAAATTCTGCTGGTTTGTTCCACCACAGAAGTCGTTATCAGTGGCATTTTGCAATGAAACTAGCATTCATGGCTTCAAATTTTTAGGGCAGGAAAAAAGGCATCTTAGCGAAAGGTAAAATACTTTTAAATAGTTAAAAATCTGAAAGTTCAGAAGTTTTTAAAAATATGTGATTTTTCTGCATTTAGAATATTTTGGGCCATTGGTTTTCTGTCCAGTTTATCTTTGGCAATATACCTTATTTATGAGGTTTGGGATAGATATGGAAGGGTACCAGTTATTGTCTCATTTCAATCCAGTGAACAAGACATGGACACTCTGCCGTTTCCAGCAGTAACCATTTGCAACATGAACAAGTTTCCGAAGAGTAAAGTGGAAGAACTTCAAAAGTGAGCAGAATCAATTTTTGTTTAAATATTTTGATTTTTTCATATTAACTAGTTAGTAGTTTACAACTGTTTATTTACTAGAATTGCAAGAGATCCTGATGACCCTGATAACAATATTGCGAAAAAGGAGCTTGTATTTGTAAGGTATGATTTCAACTTGCCATGATACAAAATCAAAAGAAAACTCATATTGATACTTTCCTTTAGAAATGCGTGTAATGCTCAACAAAGTTTTGCGAAAGACTTTGACTATGCGTATCACAGAGGAACAAATCAAAAACGAAAGTTAGCAAAACCAGGAAAATCAAATTATTATCCAAATAAGCCCGCGCAGCAGGAGCTACTTCTCACTACAAACGATACTGAACTGACAGAGGAAGATCAGTTACTAATGACAGATTTTCTGCTACGGGCAAGACAACCAAAAAAACATCTAAAATATTTCATTTTATATTTCTTCTAATAAAACTACAAATATTATTTATTTTAGAATACAATACAATGCGGCGAACTTATTCGACTTTGTATGCTTGGAGAGACAGTTCGTAATTGCTCGGATATTTTCAAACCAATAATTACGGACTACGGCAAATGTAAGGTTTTAATGTTTCAAATCTTGACTAAGTTTTTTAAGGAATTAAAATATATTGATGCATAACTATTTACATCAGGCTGCACATTCAACATCCTTCCGTTACCGTTACTTCTGAAAAATCCGTCCGTATAACATAAAATCCCTCAAAAATATATAAATATTAACATGTCAGAATACATAAGTAAATTGACTTCAAATCACTTACAGTGATCATCCCGATAAACCTTACGAAAATCCTGTGCTCGGCAGTGATGCCCATGAAAACTGGCCTGATGATATGGTCGCGAACTGGTCCAAATGGAATTACGAGGACGGTTTTGTCTTATCACGAGATACAGATTTCCCATGGCGACAAAAACGATCTGGCTTGCCATATGGCTTATCGATGCTCCTCGACCCAAATATTGATGACTACTATTGTCCAGCATCTGATTCATTAGGGTTGAGATACATTTTACACACACCTGTAGAAATGCCCCATGTTTCCGAATTTTCTTCTATAGTGGATCTAGAAAAGGAAATTTTGATCGAGGTTCATCCTGATGTTACAAATGCAGATGATGATATTCGGAGAATTGAGCCGGAGAAAAGATTATGCTATTTTGGGCGCGAAAAGAGTTTAAATTTCTTTGGGCCTTATACAGGAGGAAATTGTATAGATGAATGTACTGTTAACGTTTTGGAGAAAAACTGTAACTGTACTTCGTTTTATATGCCTAGTAAGCTCTACTAAATATTTGGTATATAATATATATTTGGAAACTGCAAGTAGGTTTGATGTCGTTTGATAATGATTTTCGTTTATCTTTCAGGAAACGACAACATTCGAATTTGCGATAGCGACAAAACTTCAAAGGACTACGAATGCGTGGAGCGTACTTTGAGTAAATTTGTTTAAAAACTTGTTAAGCGTTTTTTACAGCGTTGTAATGATAATTCTGTAAATGTTTGTTTTGTATCATTGTTATATCTAGAACACTTGTTAGCACACTTGAAGGATAAATGTGGAGACTGCGAAACATTATGTGAAGATATTGCCTATAATTATGAAACGACAATAGCTGATCTTCAGAAACCTAGTATGCTTTGGGGCGATCCTAATCCAGACATGGTGGGTGGAGTGCCTAAATGGGCTGATCATCAAATGTCGGTAGTGCACATATTCTTTGGTGCTGACAGTACAGTACCAAAGTTTAGAAAACGATTGTACGGCACTACGGACCTAATAGGTAAGTATCAAAGTAAGCAATCTGAGTTTTTAACGGTTTCAAATTGTTCTGCTAATTAACTTGTGTTAACCTTTAGCAAACACTGGAGGAATTTTAGGGCTGTGTCTTGGATTCTCCATTTTGAGCGGAGTTGAAGTCCTTTACTTTTTTACTCTCCGAGCATTCTGGAAGTTTTGTAGGAAGCGAGCTTTTAAGAAAAAAGCTGAGAAGCTGGATAATCAAAAGACAAATTCGTATTTGCATCAGTTTTTGTTTCAAAAACCGAACAGTAAAGTTATAACGATAAACCCTAATACGATTCCAGTTTACCCACGAGAACTTGTGGGGAAGAGTATGTGGGCACCAACTGCTGAGCGTGTGACGCATGGTAACCCATATGGGAAGACGCCGGTTCAAATGTTTTATGGATCGAATACATTTGTACCGATAAATAATAAAGGAATGAGGTTTTACACGTACGATTACTGAATATTTGGGTCACAATAAAATAATGGATTAAAAACGGCAATTTTTGAGAATTGGTTTAGTTATATTTATAACGTAAATATTTATTTTGCAATCATCTGCATTGTGTTGAATTTAAACATTTGCTGCTTTTTAAACTGTTCAACATGAACTTTTGTAATAATAAGTGTGGTCCTAGTAAGATAGCTTTGCAACAAAAAAATTGCGGGTGAATAAATAGTGTGGAGTGAGTTTCCTCGAACTGCTGAAACATACAAGTTCAAAAAGCTATATTTATTTTAATTTGGAAGGCACTAAACTAAACTGAAGGCACATAATCTGACGTTAAAACAATGCACCTAACTTTACATAAAAAACGAAATCATATAATTGATGGGTTTATTGACTTCATATGCTTGCCGTATTTTATTGCCACATTTAATAAATTTGTGATTTACACTACTTTCGATAACGCTGCTCGACCATTCTAGTTGATTCCATCTAATATTGACGATTGATAATTTTTATTTTTGCAAAAAACTTCAAGCTGGTGTTTTGACCACCAACAAGAAAGGTTTTACCGCCTACTAACGACAAGTTTTTTACTATATTTGTTACAACTTATTTCAGCACATCATATTACCGCTTCATATAAGTTAGTTTATGTGTTTGTATTGAATTTGCAACATTTTAGTATATAACTTATTTTTTACCGAACATGCATGCATAAACCATATTTCTTACAATTTCTTACTTCGAAATACTTTTAAACCTGAGACTGATCCTCCGATTTTTTGTACAACTTAAATATGAGACAATGCGAAATGTACGTTTGGCTTAGAAATAAATAAATAAGTATGCAAGTTCAAAAATAAAGATTTTAATGTTCCGAATATTTTTGGTATATATTTTTTTCCAAGTGATCTTATTTCAAACATGGTCCTTTAGCACAGAATTTTTACCAACCAATTTGATTTAACTAATATCGGACAAGTCAGTTGAGCTACCAATAGATGTGCCTTGAAATTAGCCATTGTTCAAGCACTCTCATCCGTCGTTCCTGTTATTACTGGCCACTTTTTAAAATGTTTTTGCTCTTACATGTATATCATTTATTTTATAAAAGGAAGGGTATTTAGTAACTTTACATTTCTCCATAAAACATGTATTTAACAGGAAATGAATGACACGTGCATTTCATATCGTGATGTTACGTCAAGTACTTACAGCAGATACATGCAAAAAAGTAATATTGTACTTTAATGTCGTAGGCAAAAAGGTATGGCTTAAAATGACTTTACATACCGGTAATATTTTTTAAGTGGTTTGTTGCATGTCGAATACAAATTAAATTCGA
>JAQFZH010003128.1:0-14563 GCA_034695485.1 Entomobrya nivalis | reverse complement strand
GGGTTATTCCAATTTTGTTGAAGAAAGCACTCCCATTGTAACACTTGATTTTATTGTTCAAAGAACTGTTGAACTTTTAATCATGACAAAGTAAAATAGCATATTTTAGGATTCGTCAAATGTTAGGTATAACAATTGGGTATTTTTATTTTGACACAAAGAATAAACAACGAAGGTAAATATGTGGTCAACTTCATGCTTAGACAAAATGAACGACGATGTTTGCATGTTCACTTGTCAGTAGTGATATAAAAATTAAATCCATTAGCATTAATATATAATTTGCTACTTGAAACTTTTGGTGTAATAAAATATTTAAGACTTATTATAAGTGGGTAGCCGTAAGTGAAAAGCAACACGGAATTGTTATTAGAATACTTCTTTTATATAAAAACTTAGTGTCAGATAAAAAGTTTGAATGTTATCCAAAATGCTTCAATTTGTTGCTAATTTATTCTTAAAATTTACTGAACAAAGTATACCCGTGTTTTTTGGATGAACTATGTATGTTATATAATAGCTACACAAAATACAACTAATTAAGGCCGACAACCAAACCTTCAAGCTTACACATAACAATAAATATGCTTTCCAAATTAAATTTGCACAATCTAATTTCTTTCTGTGTTCAGGTTGAATTTCTCTGAAGCTTTGCAAGTAAAACTCTATTAAAGTCTTGACCTAACCATATACCAAAATGAAAATCTTGAGTTAAAGAAACTTCGAATGCCATCGATTTATTTTGACAAACAAAATAGATTATTAATAATTATAGCTTAGCTTAGCTTATTTTTTACTTTTTGTTTTGGTTTTAGAGACCTTGCTCTCCTGCTAATAGTAACTCCAGTAATTATGAAAACCCCTTAGAAATGTTTTAAACATGCATATGTTTACATGTGGTGGTATATTTTTCCTTTAGTGATTAAAATGTTTTCCAAAGAAGCTTAGCTTTGAACTTTAGCAGAAACCAACTGGACATGAAATGTCAAATCAATCAAATGAAGCCAGTCACCGAAATGTCATTTAATTATTCAGTAATCGATTTTATTTGTTCAGTTTCACTGTTTTAACACTTCTTACTGTAATATAGCATTTTCTCCATTAAATTTCCAAACGTTTTTCAGGAGAGCAGTCTGGCAATTTAATATTTGGTCGACTGTTATTACAGCAAAAGGAAAGCAAAGTAGTGGCTTTATTGCTACCCTATAAATAAATAAACTAAGGAGCTATGTCAAAATCGATTTAGGTTAGTATAGGCAATGAATATTTAAAATCCATTGGTCTCGTGGATTTTTTTTAAATATTAAACAAAAAGCCTTTTAGATATTTCTTTTCGAATTTCCCGATAATCATTTTTACGAAGTATAAGCAAAAGTCATTAAATATTTAGTTTAAAGGAGCTAAGAGATACACTGGTGTCATCTTGTCATACACGTATATTGAGGTACTGTGGAAATATCTTTTAAATGTAGTTTGGTTTTGAATAGAAGTAAACTATACGGCCTTCTCTTAGATTTATAAATCAATAAAAAAGCGGCAATACATTACAATAAATGATCGAAGGGCTCATTATCGTCAAATTATTAGAACATAAATAAATAGCCAATTACAAAAAATAATAAGTGTAAAATTATAAATAATAGAATAAAATGTTACAACTGTGAGGTAATATTTAGAAACAAGTCTGGATTTTGACGAAACTTTTCGCTTATAATTTCAACAAAGTAAGGTATTGGTGATTTTGGACAATGCGAGCCTTAATAGGTGCTAAGAGATTCCGCTTTAGGAGTCGGTGATTTCCAGTTAGGTACGGGGGTAACCAACAGCGAAACAAAGGCGAATAAAGTAATGATTTCGCGAAAGAGAGAGCTACTTCTTGTCTGCGTATGCATAGTGATGTAAGCTCGAGTGGGGAAAGGATTGAGGTGTAGTCCGGTGAGTTAAACTTGATTCTTCTATTGTAAATTGTTTCCACTGCCCTACATTGAACTCGCTCAATTGCTTCTGATTGAGAGCTGGTAATTGCGAAACCCCAAACCGGGGAGGCATATTCAAGGATAGGTATAATTGATGATTTGAAGAGCAGCGTTAACTCAGTTTTGGTAAAGCCGAACTGTCGGATTGATCTTAATATCCAAAGTCGACTGAAGGCCTTCGTAATTATGGAGTTGACATGGCCATCCCATGTAAGTTGGCTGTTTATAATGATACCAAGCAGTCGGGCTGATTGCACTGTTTCCACTGGTGTTTCACTCACATGGAAATGCCAATGTTGGCTTTTTTGATTTTGGTGAAATCCACAACAAGCACCTGCGTCTTTTTTACCGTTGAGCTTCATTTTAATTTCTTTTGCTGCGAATGGGGCCTTAAGTTGAACGGAGGATGTGATCAAATTATCATGACTGTTCTCTATTGCGGCGGTTGTGGCATCGTCAACAAAACCAAAGACTTGCAAATTTGGGTTATCAATTTCCTGTAGTTGTCGGAGGAAAGGGTCAAAAGTTAGTACAAAGGAAATCGAACCATTCAGGAAGACCTGAATTAGGCCACGAGTCATGGGGAAGAATTTGGAATTTGGATTATGGAAGAAGGATTATATTTGTTATGCTAACAATGAAGTGGATTACGCGACATACATATTTTTAGCTTACAAATTTGTAACAACCTTATCAGAATAGCAGGAGTTTTTGTGTATATTCACACAGCACACAATACTACCTTGTTCAATCAAGGTCATCAATCAGTATGACCACAAGTAAAACAAGCTAACAGTGATCACTGCATAAATGCTTATCGCAATTTATTTCGGAGTTACGTGCAGAGTGCATGCAATGGCTCATGTATTGGAATTGCAAGTCACGTCGTCATTATGAGAATGAAAGTAAACGGGACCATATACAGATTTTATAAACCGCCAAAGATACCGGATTCTAAAATGCATTGTAAGGCTGCTTGAATTAAAAAAATTAACTTAAAGAAATATTTCTTATAAGGTTCTTTAGGTTCAATATCATACAAAATTGTTGCAATAACTCGTGTTGCATCGACCAGGAATGTCTGTTTATTTATGTGGTATTTAGTCTAATGGTTTTATGACTTCCACGGAATGTGGAAATAATTATCAGCGAGTAGATAAAAATTCCAATTTGATATAAAACCAATCTACTAAAATACATAATAAACCAATATTTAATTGATAACGTTAACACGGTTTACAAGTTTTCAGTTTATAATCATCAGAACATTATATATGAGTTTCAGATAAGTTAAGTTGTTATCCATACATCCATGGAATACATCAAAATAGAAGTACATAAATGAACTGTTAACGGTCAAACTTACGTAGTTTAGATATTGCCTCTGGTTTACCTTGAAAACATTTATTTTGCATTTACAAAACTTATTTGTTTGAAAATTTAACCTTAGCCAAACCAAACTGGTTGAACGGTAACTCGGTTTGTTGATAACAAGTAGCGACCGGTATTTTATTTTTAATTGTAAATCGGTTGTGAGATATACTTTGTGTAAATTCATTTCGTTATCTCTGCTAACATATCAAACATAATTCCCCAGCTACCTACCGCCAAATCTTGACCTTTAGTGACTATCTTCCTTTCACAATTTTTTTCTCAAAGATATTAATTTGTATCCAACTAAAACAAAAGCCATTTGTTCTTTAAATATAGCAGCCACAAAATTTGCCACCATGACTACCATATTATCATTCCTATGACGAGAACACTTGTGTTGTCTAATTTTTTTAGACCTAAGGAGCACGACCCCCGACTGGTAAAATAAGCGTTGAAATCAATTATCACCAAAAGTTTATAACACGTTAGGCTTTGACCATTGATGACCTCATTTAAACATGCTTCCAGATTACCAATACGTACATATATTTTTACTGTATGAATCATCAAAGTCAGATTAAGATTAAACACTTATTTCTTATCATTTGTCAAAAAATGTTTACGAAATTATTTCATTGCATATATTTCAGAAGGTTAGTTGGGCTATATTCAGCTTACATGCATCACTTACATTAATATTTTGTGGCTGTCATTTTATAATGTACCCGACATCATTCAACTTTACCATAAAATGGAAAGTTAAACGCAACTGTTAAGCAAATAATATTAACGTCGGATAAAAGATACATTGTCACTATAAGCACCATTTAAGTTATACTAAAGTATTGGTTTGGTGATTTTTTTAAATGCGAAGGTTTACAAACAAAAAATTGAAACAAAGGTGATTTACAAGTTCACCCTTTTTATTAGAAAATTAATTGGGAACTTAATTTATTACTTTTCATAAATAACCAAATAACATCGTCAACAATACACATGATCACCTGTACAAAAATGAACGATGGCTTAAAAAGTTATTTATTTATGTCTTCTTATTTCATTATTGGCGAATCGGAATGTAATTATATTCCAAAGTACAACGACATGACAACTGAGGAGCAATGGTCCAAATAGGAATAATACATACATTAACAAAATGCAATTATTTATAAACCGCCAAAAATTATTTTTGCAAATAAAAACTAGCCATCTGAATAAATGAATAGCCAATCAAGGAAGTATTATCAAACTTTAGTTCAACAAAAAAAATTAATATTAACACGGAAAAGTTCTGGATTTGTATATTTGACTACCCAAGTAGTTTGTTGAGTGCAGTAGCATATTGGAACATAAGATTAAAAAAGGTCAAGCTTTGATGAATAATAGTTAGCAAACTCTTTTATCCAACTGGAATGTCTGTTGAAGTTTGCATATTTGTGTTTACTTATCTAACTGATTAATTTCTTCCAACATGCAAGAGACCAATGCGCTATTTTTATGCCATAAAAGCCAACAGGGATTTCGGTTGGCGTCGTGCTTTTTGTGATCTTGATGAGTTGACTGAACCGTAGTCATACATGTTACTGGTAAAGTTTTTTTTTGATTTCACAACATGATTTCTTCTATTCCATTTGTATAAAGATTAATCGTCCGATTTGCTGAAAATATTACAAATAAGTCATACATGCGTGAAATGTAGCTTTTTATAATTTGTTTTATATGTCATTAGTGTGATTGCTGATGTAAAATTCACCCGTACAAAGCAACTTCATACACATAATATATGCATATTTCCCATTACAAAAACAATAAAGTTTTGAGTGGTATTGAAACGTTGGAAAGTTTGTTTACTATTGACTTGAGTTTAAACAAATATGCAGAAGTTTGCATTAAAAAGGGAAACGTTTAAAACTTATTATTCAATATTTGATAAGTGGATGACTAATGACTTGTATAAACTTGAGTAAATATAACATCAAGCATATATTTTACATCAAAGCAGGAACATGATGGGTTTGATCACGGGTTGCGAAATTGTTCAAAATATTTAATCTCAAAGAGCATTAGGATGAAAACCAGTCAAGTTTTATCAATAACTTGATGTACGTAAACAATTCTATTTGTGTAACTGTGTGTTGAACCCTGAAGTAAAAAATGAGCTAATATGGGTTTGTAGTTTACCACTTCAAATCATTTTACCTACTTTTGGTACATATATATATTTACTTTTATAAATTAGTCTTCATCCTAACATCTATATACTTATTCATGATTACGTGTTTATGCAGTTTTTAAAGCAAACGATTTTTTTGTCATATTTGTTATTGATTTTTGGTTGTATTTGTGATATCAAACAAATAAACCAAGCCTCCACTACCTCTTTGAATGATTCGGATGAAAACCAAGTACCAAAGCTAACTGCGTAAATTATGCTCAAGTGTGTTGAACTTACAATGTCATTAAAAATTGTTAACCTAGTTTAGTTTGGTATTAAACTGATGATAAGCCACGTGGATCCAAATCTGAATGCAATGTACACATAAAGTTATTTGTGATTGACTTTATGAGCAAGAAAAATGAGAAATCGAGATTTATCCTGTTTGAATATAATTGAAAATAGTATAAAAGGGTAAAAATAATTTCTTTGCCCCGTCAGTTATACAGTGTCTTTCTGAAAGTTCACTAGTATTCTTTTGCTAAACATTTGTGTCCTGCACAATATTTCAAACCGCAAAATATTTAACCAGTTATTATAAGAGTATTCTTCACAGCAAGTTTGCGTAATGTGCAACATTTATTATAAATCACACTGCTCAGAGTGCTTACGCGCATATCAAAATCTAGTTTCCTTTAACTCCAATTGTTCTTACATACAACATTATTGGTCGTTAGAATATAGTATACAAATTTCTGCTTACTACAAAAGCAAGTAATAACTGTATTTTCATTCATACTTTGACGTAAGCATTTAGGCTAAATTATTCAAAACTTTGGAGAAATAATTGCAAAAAATTACATATAAAAACGGAAGGAGTACTGCAGTAAGCGAACCATGTTAATACATTTAAATTAAACAACATCAAGTTTGCCATTTGGTCCAGTCCTGAATATTGTATGACGAATTTTCCTGTGTCTTAAAACGATAAGTCATATCATTAATACCCATGTTCTGGAATTCGGGAATATTTACCAAAGTAAACAAACAAAACATTAATGGATAAAGTAATTGATGAAATCATCCCATCCACATTGCTCACCACTCAAAGCTCACACTCAGCATTTATTTAACAACAGTCCACATATAAGTAGTCTTTTAAGTTAAATATTTCTGAATTAAATACAGCAGCCAACAATTGTTTGACAAGCAGATATATTACTTATAGTTATCATAACAAAAACGTAATAACCTCCGAATAATAAGTACTTGTATCTGAACAAATAACACAACACATTATCTCATTTAATTTAGATTGTGTCATTTTACATCAAAAGTTGTTGCTGAATGCAATGATATAAACACTGATAACCGCTCGTTCTATTATATATGTAAAATCAGCAGAGTTTATTGACTTTTGTTTAAATTTATATTAACAATTACGAAGTGAACCAATAAAATCTTTATTAAAAAGTGTTTTCAAAGCAAATAAAATGCACAGATGACCTACATTTACAATATTTACAAAGTTTGACGAAACATTTATAACTATAAGTTAAGACGTACTTTTTAAATTTCAAAATGGATCCCTATCAACGAGAACTTATTCGAAAAAACGAAAAGAAACTACTTGAAGAAACCAGATGCACTGAAGTTTTTCTGACGATATTTTCTTCAAAAGGCATTCTATACCAAGAAGATCTTGAAAATATTCAAGCCCAGGTAAGCCAGCAAATTAAAATAGTTTATTTTTTTTACTGAACAAAATAAATTAATGTTTTGGCTCAATTTTAGGGGAAAAATTATGGAAATATTAGAAAGGCCAAAGAATTCTACTCAATCATCATAACACGAACTAATGGTTATAACGTGCTACTAGAAGCTTTACGTGCAACCAAACAAACTGGCGTTTTGACAATTCTAAATCAAGAATCCTCTTCTTCTGAGCCCACTCCCAAAGCAAGAAAAATAATGAAGTTCATCGGCTCTCCACAGTACATGGAAGAATTCAATAAACTTTCAACAAATGTTATGGTAATTTCTTCAAAAGATTGCAAAATTACTTGCGAAAGAATAATCGACTGTACACCCCATGCCACCAATTTCAAATTAGATGACTTTGTCGACTTTGTTTCCACACAAGAAGGTCGATCATCTACATCAAATTTGACAGTTGTTAACTGTGAGGATGACATTGATACGGGTATCAGCAGTGTTCGTCTCGTTACTACAAACATAGTACTTGTTACATCTATAGATTTTGAAGACCTGAAGAAGCGTTTTACTAAAACCAAAAAAGCCCACGTCAAACCACATTTAGTTGAAGATAGTTTTACTTGGGATGACCTCAGCCCAGCCTACAAGAAGCAACTAACTAGTGCTATTAACAGTCAAGTTAAAATCGAGCAAAATATCAGATGGTTTGATGCTGACAGTATTGACACTGAAAGCATAATTGATATCATCAATGGAAATAATCTTCAGCTTTTAAAAGACACTTTACCAGAAGAACTCAAATATTATATTCCACGTCGTCTTATAAACAGACGTATGGTATCTTTCGAAATTTTTAAGAAAGGAGGACAAGATGTGTATCTCTTTGAAGACATTGCAAGGTACAAACTAACTGAATTAGCTGATGGACAAGGAACAGAAAAATCTTCCACTTTAGTGAATTCTCAAAGTATTTTTAATTATCAGTTTGTTATATTGGAACAAGCACATCATTTTGAGCAAATAGTTAAAAAGTACAATAGCCGTCCAGTTCATGTCCTAATCTATGCCGAAAATCATTTTGTGTGGAAAAAGTCAAGTGGCAGTATACACAACATTCAGACATCGTTAATTGCCGAACAACCTATGCAAGAGGAAGAAGATTTTATAAGGGACATAGTCTTACGAAATTCGAATGACAGATATCCTGTTTGCATATCAGACACACCCGGAATGGGAAAGTCAGTTCTTCTGGCTCACTTTGCCAGACTACTGATGCAAAAAGCGACAGATAAAATTGTTTGTTTTGTAGTTATCAGTGAATTAGTTAAGATAGTAAGGGAAGACAAGAAACTAATACTAGTGTCTAAAGAAACTGTTTTATCCGCTCTAGTTAAGTACTTTGGTAGAAATAAACTTGGAGAGACATATCTAAGGAAGCACCCAAACAAAATTCAAGAACTACTGTTTGATGGCTTTGATGAGCTGAATTCTGAGGACATATCTTTTGCTTATGACATTTTGCAAACTATTCAATCAGAATTTAAAGAGACAAGAATTTGGGTAACAACAAGACCTCATATGTTTTTAGAGTTAGAGAAGAATTTGGGGGTTCTAGGAAGTAACATCCAGGCATTTGCAGAAAAAGACCAAGTCAACTTCTTAAAATCTTTTTGGGCACGAAACAACGATTTTGAAGCTTCTAATGAAAATAAAAACTGTAAACTGGAAGATTTTGCCAAGTCATGTCTGCAATCATTAAAGTCTGCGATCAACAACAGAGAAGAGGATATTGCTGGTATTCCACTTCAATGTATGCTAATTGGTGAAGTTTTTGAAGATGAAGCCAGGCAACACCATGACTCAGAAGACCCCGATGTCCCACAAAGTATTTCTTCGAATGTTTCCATCACTTCTATGTTGAATTTGTATGAAAGCTTGATCAGTCATAAAATACAAAAGTTTCACAAGTTTTATGGCGCGGAGGAACTAGATCATTCCAATGTAATAAAAATCCATGAATTCTTGTCAATCTGCCTTATTTTCCCACGATGCCGACAAAGTTTCAAAGGTCAATTGTGCCCAACCAATTTTTCAACGGCTGTCCAACAAGTATTTAATGTTGGCATACTGGAGTCCAGAAGTATCTTACCGGTCCCTAGATTTATACACAGAACATTTGCTGAGTATTTTGTAGCAAAGTTTATTGTGGACACACTTAAAGATAGTCCCAATACTACAGTTCTGAATTTCGTACATTCACATGTTCTAAAAACACCCCCACAAACTTTTAAAGTCAGAAAAATAAACTTTAAAACACGGGACTTTAAACACAACGTAATTTGTTACTTTATTAACGCATTACTTCAACAATGTAAGATAATTGGAAATGTGAAATCTCCTAGAACTGACAAATTGCTTATCCAAATGACGGAAGCTTGTGTTTTTAATGATTTTAAAGAGTTATATAGAAATTTTTTGCACAAGTTTGCTATTAAAGACGAGTTTAGATTAAAGATTTTTACCGAACGTTTTATTAAGCTAGTTGTTCTTCGTGGCAATAGTTCTATGCTTCAAATTACCTTCGATATTTTAACTTCCTCTAATAATGTTCGTATTATTGACATACAAGAGGAGGAACACACTTTACTGCATTTAGCAGTGATGCGAGGGAACTATAAATTATTCGAAACATTAATATCTAAAGACAGTTTTAAAGAATTGTTGGTGAAAGATGACAAAAGGTTTCACAACATTGTTCATGAGTGTGTTCAAGATAGTAAACACAACAGTATTCAGACAATACACGATAAACTCGAGATTGTAAAGTATTTAGTGGGTATGAACCAAAATCTTATAAGTTATAGAAACAAAACTGGTGAACTACCGATCGAGTGCAAACGCATAAATGTTAATCTTGTGATTGAGCTTATCAAGAGTGGACAGCTGATATCAATGGAGATGAACGAACTGTGCACAGTTGTACATAATATGACTAGTGTGTTGAGCAGTGATGACTATGTGAAGTTTTTGCAGGTCGTGCTTGCAGACAGAGACAAAAATTTCAAGGAACGTGTGGTGAACAGTAAACACAAAAGAAGTTATTTATTAGAACGATTATTTCGAGTAATGGAACCAGAAACGGTCCTGCTGGAATTTTTAAAGGAGAATAGAGCAAACTTTGATATTCTTGGGGATGTGCATGCTATTTGTTTACCAATTAAATACAAAAGAGGTACAACTTGCATAAAATGGTTACTTGACAATATTGAATGGAATGCTGTTGATATTCAAAAAGCTTTTTTGATGAAGTATGATCACTTCTACTTTATAAAAACTCTAATTAATGGAAAATACATTGACAACCTAAAAGAAATTCATTGGTTTCACTTAGTTTGTAAACTCCCGACGTTGTCCAGGGAACACTTGGAATTAGCCCAATATCTTAAGTTTAACAGTTTTGAAGTAAATGTGAAAGATGACAACTCCGAAACCGCATTAGATATTTTAATACAAGGAGAATGTAATCAGTATTCTCTTGGAGTTTTTAATTTACTTCAAGCAGACTCAAATATTTCAACTAATTTGGAATTTATAAAAATTAGCTGGTTAATTAAAAAATCATACCCAGGAAATTTAAACCAGTTAAGACATACCTTTTTTACCCACGTGAAAGAAAACTGGAATAAGGACGCTGATGGAAACACATTGCTTCATCTGGCAGCAACCACGCGAGATATTGAGAAGATTGAACTAGCGTTTCATTGGCACCCAGATATAAATGCTACCAACAACAAACAACAAACTCCTCTTCATTTGTTAACCCAATCGAATTATTTTTGTATGGACTGCTGGAAATGGTTGGTTGAGAAAAAGGCAAGCATATGGGGAAGAGACCTAGACAATAATACTCCAGTTTCAAATTTGCTTCTTCACTTTCCAAATTTCATAACTGCAATGTCATATGTTATTGATCATATTGACAACGATGAACTAATAGTGAACTTTGAGGGTACAAATTTTTGTGATACATATGGCAACACACTGCTTCACTTTGCTGCCCAGCATCGTAGCTTACAGCTCTTAAATATCTTATTAAAGGCATCATATAATATTAATGCAATCAACAAAGACAAACAAACACCTTTGCATTGTGTTTATCATATGTATAATAGTTCGTTTTCATTGGAATGTTGGAAGGTTTTAGTTGACTATGGAGCTGATGTCTTTGCACTTGATAATTCCAAACGCACTCCAATTTGTTGGCTAAAATATGTCAGAAGTCAAGACATTTCACTTGCGGTAATACACGTTTTAGCTAAATTTCCCCAAGACATTTCTTCTACTGAACGTGTCATGTGGTTAGTAATAAAAAACTTGGATTTAAATGTGGTAAAATGTGCGTGTGACTGGTACAAAACAAAATTTCAACTACCACTTGAGAAAGTCACGACAACCATCAATGATACTTGTTCTACTTTGCTGGATGTAGCCTTGGAGAGTGCCAATGGAGACGTGTTAGAGTATGTGTTACAAGACTTAAAATGCTCAACTTTGCTGGCTAACTCTCCTACTCAGTCAGTTTTTATGTGCATGCGAAATGGGTACGTAAACATAGAAAAACGGTTGAAAATTATAAAGGTACTTACAGAACAGTACTCAAGCTTAGACATTCTGAACTCCGTAAATGAAAATGGACTTGTTCCTCTATCAGTCAAAGAGTGTGATGAGAGCTTTGTTCAGAAATTTGTGGAACTGGGTGCCAACGTAAATGCACGAGATGCAAATGATAACACGCCACTTCATTGGTCATTAAAGCTTAACACGTATTATCCACCTATCAAGCTTATTGAACAACTGATTAAGTGTGGTGCAGATGTCAATGCAATAAACAAGCAACATGAATTTCCTCTTCTACTTACTCTAAGATTACATTACTTAGAAATTGCAAAGCTTATATGTTTATTGATCAACAACAATGCAGATCCCTGTAAAACTGACTCTTCAGGAAACAACATTCTCCATCTGTTACCTGCAATACCCTTTTTCCCAAAAAAGGACTTTTCAGATGTCCTGAAGTGCATAGTAGATAAGGAATATTATGATTTATTTAAATCTCGGAATGACGCTGGTTATACCCCATTGGAAATTGCAAAACAACATGGATTTACCTTTTCCAATGAAATAATTCAAATTTTGCGACAAAATAACATAGACGTCTGAACAGCGTTCAGAACATTTCCAACAATTAATTAAACTTATAATTTACCAAGAAATTTATCTTCATTTGTTAATAAATCAATTGTTAATTGGTTAAGCCATTCCGCTATTAAACTATTACACATTTCATAAATATAGTAGTCTCGTTAAATGTTGTACTGAAGACTTCTTCTAACTATAAATTTCCTGACAAATGTTTAATCTTAAATGTAAAAGTATGCAATGTTTAATTTTATTTATAAGGACATATTTCAGATACTTGATGACGATTATCGGCAATCTAGTATTTCTGATGCCAAACCTCGTCCACTAAAACCCAAGATGTCATTTTTGAACTTCTCTATGTGCTTACTTTTCCTAAATCAGCTTTTATCCTTGTCTTTAACATCATGAGGACGAAAATATCAGCGTAAGAAAATAACCATTCAGTTCATAAATATACATCACGAAACTTTAATTAATTATAAACACTGGTTCTTTCTAGAAAACAAGAGGAACGTCTCGCTGCAGTTTTACTACATAGTGATATCCAAACCATCTTTACAATCTATGAAGCTTCATCCCGGATATATATTTTAAAATGATCCCATATATCTTTTTTATTATATTTTATGCTGTAAAATAAGTTGAAACTTACTTGACAATTTTCTGAACTACAATTGTGCTCTTGTACGTTGAATATTTTCTGTTGAAAAAAAACCGCATACGTTTTGTGTTAAATTTACGCATTTTCGTCAAGAGTAAATACATTACGTCATTCTAGTAGTGTAAAATATCCGAAAAACTTAAATTAGTATAACAAAGAAAACGAATAAACTACTTTTTAGTGTTTTAAAACTAATTATTATTACCGTGTACGTTTAATCATGTATTAAGTAATAGTTCCTAAACATTTTTTATCAATATGGTAGGCAGGTTTGTACAAATTTGATAATTCTCAGATTTAGTTATAGTTATAATCCAGTTATTTATATTAAAGTGTAATTAGGCTAGTTTTCAATACCAAGACTCATTATTGCATATTTTTTGTAGTATAGCAAGGACTTGGTAATCAAGCAAGATCAAAAATAGCTACTTGTAATATTAGTGTTTTTTTGATGTACATGCCAAATAACAGTAAATTAGGTATTTTTATAGTCGTATAAAAATTAGAAATATAACTTATTCAAATTTAAAATATATTTGATGGTTTATTGATTAGTCTGTTATGAATTTTGTAAGTAGTAAAAACAAATAGTTAATTCCTATAGTTTTTTTGCAATGAAATATTTTGATAAGGAAATTACTGTTATCAGGCAAGAAAAAAGTCATAGAAATGATTTATTCAATAATGTAGGTTCGTGAAAAGTACCACTTTGTAGTCTCGAAATTATATTTTTCTTTTCGAAACCCATACGAACAATCAATTTCTACTAGGACATTTTAATTTTTACAATGAAATCTTATTTGATGCAACAAACTTTACATATTCGCATTTTAAAGTAGAGAGGCAGCAACAATAAATTACTTTCTTTTGATGCATACCATTACATTTATTTATGGAAACAAATGTCCAGCCAAAATGTTAACCTTATTATTATGAAAAATTGTAATAACTGATTAAATGTAGAACACTATAAAAATCTAATTAAATACAAACATATTTTAGAATTTAGCTTCCTTTGATTGCTCCAAATTTAACCAAGGGCGTTTTATAAGAACAATTCTTTTAATCCTGAATAAATTTACTAAAACAAATACATGTAATGAGTAACTGGAAAAAATATTTATTAAAAACTACGTTATTTTCTTACTCTTCTCTGTAGTTAAAAGTCTACGTCTATAGAGTATTTTTGCTTTGATTTTCGCAAGAAGAATTTTCTGATGAAATAATGATAATTACCAATATTCTTTTAAAAGTACATGCGAGAACCGTTTTACTATAAAACACCAAAAATAGAAACTAGAATAATTGCTTTACGAATGAAACCACTTTTCGGTACCCTTTGGTTATGTACAGTTCAATTATTTTCGACGGTTAATGTCAGCTCAAACATCCAAAAAAACAGAACATTTCTCAATTATTTACGGAATAATTTTATATCAGTTTTACTCATAATTCAAACAAACCAAATTTATTTAGCTG
>JAQFZH010003127.1:0-14565 GCA_034695485.1 Entomobrya nivalis | reverse complement strand
AAACGATGAATCATACGTGACCTTGGTTTTAATGCACTGCTAATGGTTTTAAAATTTGAATGCTGGTCTTACATAATGTAATGACTATGTATATGTATATGTATATGACTAGTCAAGCTTGGTGATAGCAAGTTCAAAGATGCAAGGAAATGAAATGAAAATTGTGTACAAAGCTATTACACGAGTAATATTGTGTACGTGCCTTTTTGAGCATCTCAAGTGCTTTGTTTGGCTTCTTCCTGTGAAACAAATGATAATGATGAGGGTTTATGACAATGCACAACAGTTGCACGTTATAGTCTAGTGTAAATTCCACGACATAAACATTTTTTGTTAGAATTTATTTCCAATTGTATAAGCAAAAATTGATTATTATTTTGACAGAGTTTACTAGTATTTCGCAACGCAATGATCCCAATCCGCCCACAACTTTTCCTTAATCCGCAGACAGTAGTCCTTCAAGTTTGAGCATTCGCCTAAAACAAATAACGTAAATTAATTGTACCATTCTAATTTATCTAGAATGTTAAATATAACGATAATTAAATGAATTAAATTTACCATTCATTAACTTTTCATAAGGCGACCCCTCCGGTAATCCCCATAAGCACTGAGCTAATACCCCAAATATCCCGCAGTCATCCTCACAAATTTGATCTCCGCCGAAAAACTGTTTCTTTCCTAAGAGTAAGGAAACCGCTTTCAAATTTTTGGTCATTATGGAAGTCACCTCTTCTTTGGTGTGGAGGGCAATGCCTTGTTGCTTAAATCGGGAGTTTAAAAGGTAGCGCATATAATACAGAAGTATGGCAGGCATGCCAGAAATTTTCTGGAAAGTTGACACGCTTCCATAAATCATTCGTTCCATGCCGATCACACTAAAACATCCAAAAATAAATCAACAATTACAACCAGGAAAGCTTAAATAATGTTTAAAAATAGTATTGCTCGTAGTCTGCATACCAGGTAAAGTATTCCTCTAGCATTGTTCGTACTACCCGGGCAAGAGCCAACTGGTCTTGGGAAGTTTTCTGGCTAAAGTCTTTTTCAAATTTTCTAAGGGGTAAAATACATTAACATGATTTAGCTTTGTTGGATCTAAAGCACAATAATTTTATATGGTTTTTTAGAAATTACTTTGATAGGTATTCAATTATAAACTCAGAATCCGCAACGTGATGACCATTTAAAGTGATCCATGGGGATTTGCCCTTTGGTCCAAAAAAGTCGTTCCTGTCCCACTGATAAATCGAATTTAAAAGTAATACAAATTAGTACTAAAATTGATTATATTAAAAAATAAAACAAATAAATCATAAGTTATTTATTAATTACCGTATATTTTAAGTTGGCCAGTCGGAAATAAGTTTCCACTTTCAACACAAACGGGCTCAGATTTGGTATACATTTCACAGGTGGAAACCCATGCAAAATTATGGTATCCTTTGGCGTTTTCTTCCAGCGATTCCTGTAAATAGCCAATTAAAAAGTTTATAAATCCTAATTTTAAGTAAAACATTTTATTTGTTATTCATAAACAATTCAAAAAAATCTTACAGTTTCCGCTGCAGCATTAGCTTTTGGACAACAGGTTTCACAACAAATAGCAAAATCACCAGAAATAAGCCTCCACCACCCACACTACTCCAAGACAATTCACACTTTGATAACTTTGACATTTTAATTAATTGTTTTCTTTCAGTATTGTGGTAAAACTCTAAACTAACTTAATTAAAATATAAAATAATGTATGCGAGGAACACAGAAATTTACAATTATCCAGAAAAAAACACAACTTTGACCAATGGTTTAAAAATCAGAATAAATACACCAAAATATTTTTACAGATGATAAAACTTTTTATCTTATCGTATGCAAACTCCTTCTTCATTTTCTAATCCTTTCTCATAATGGAAATATTATTGCAGTATTTTATCTGTATTTGGATTTGTCAAAATGATAAAAAGGGATATATGGAAAGTTAACTAAATTCATAAGCACATGAACGTGATGAACGACAGCACAGCCACGGTACAAAATAACTGCACTATGCATTTGTATTTGTATGCATGTACATCTGTCTCTGTTGTCTGTGTTGACGACGAAAACTAATGAATAAATGTGGTGTTGAATTTTTATGAATGCGGTGAACGATAAATGATGACAAATACCAATATTTTCTTTGGAACAATAAAAAGTATCCCAACAGAACAGCCTACATTTGTACAAAAGTGGATACATGCAGTTCGTTTGTTTAATTTTGTCTGGTTTACCACAATGGACTACCCAAATCAATCCTCCTTTCCAGTGAAGAACCAAACTACACTTTTCATATGACCATAATCATGCACATGTATTTGTCATCAACATACTTCATATACATAATAAGTAATATTGAGCATCTAGAAAAGGCTCTTATCATGTTATCATATCCTAACCAGCCAAACCGGTTGGTTATTGTATTTCGTAAATGTAGAATGTACATTGTTGTAAAGCATGTCCAATTACTAAGATTGCACATATCCCAAAAATTAGCAGTAAGGTGTAAAATTCCAGCAATCGTAATTAGCATTTTTTTGGACTAAATTGTTAAAATGCTACATGAAATGCTCACATGGGCAAAAAGTGGCTTTACATACATTGCAATACCCTCAAATAAGGTTTTATTTTTTTTAAATGAATCTAATATTTTAAACAAACTTATGCTGGGAAAACTGCATACTGGTGCTTAAGATTTATCCAAAATGCTGTCCCAGTCTGCCCAGTAAATTTGGTTCACTCTTTCACAATAAATCTTAAGGTTTAACTCATCTAAAAACAATTAAAAAATGGATAGATAAAGATCACAACTTTTTTCTTTTTTAATTAAAACAGTTCATTTGCCATTGACAAACCTTGTAAATGAAGACACAGGCTGAGCCCAAATCACTAATCACTTGCGCTACTATCCCAATATTAAAATAAATCGATTAAAAATGAAATTAATTATTTGTAAATGTAACAAGTAAAATGATTTTCCAACATTATTCCACAAGCTCTTGCCGCTGCTGTTTTATCTGGAATATAATATTTTGATTTAAATCCACCGAAAATTTCCTAAAATATTTTAATTAATTAAATCATAGTTTAATCTTATCATTTTTTGAATATCATGCTCAAATATTGTATCGGAACTTGCTTGTTTAAAACAGTATGCATAAACTTGAGTCTACCACATTATTTCCTTTTTGTATGTAATCCATGGAAGCTTGCCCTTTGCAAGCATATAGCATCTTTGCTTTCCAACTTAATTAAAATGAAAACAACTTACTTAATCTTAATTACTTTACAGTCTATTGTGTTAAGCATCTGTACGGGTAAACCCCATATTATTGAAAATTGGAATAACCTCATAAGGAATCTTAGCTATTCGTAAGCACGTCTCTAAGGAGATATAGAAGGAAGGGGCCTTACATCTATCTCCACACTGAATGAAAGATCACTTTCTCATGTGACATCGATAATTTGTTCCATTTTTTACTTAAATCAAATGTCAAAACATTACAGAAATTCATTTCAGCAACCAACACAGTTTTCAACGCAGTGAGTTCTTTTTTCTACCAACACCATTCCTTCCATCGCTAAAACAAATTAAATAACTTTTTAGCTGTAAGTACTGATGCACCCAGTAAAACCAAGTTATTAAACGTTATAATCTTATTATCAACACTACAGCCAATTTTCCTTCGATTAGTTTGGTGCATTGTGTGATTGTGATTTATTTAACGTCAACAGAAAACACTGCATATTGGTAACAACAAAATATCATACATATATATGCATATACAAACATAGGTATAATAGCTGATTTCAAACCAACTGACGGTACTATGTATTTACATAGCCAAACAAGTCCGCATAGTCAAATTCACATAAGATAAAATCATTAAGACAAACCGTATCGCAGCCAAATCATAAATACATTTCAGAAAATAATACAAAGTTATCCAGCATCTATTGAGAACATTGCAAATACAAGTGTACCATAAAGGAAAAGAGTCAATTCAATAAAAGTATATATTAAGTTGTTACAAGATAAAAAAATTATTCAAATGATACAACGCTTTAAAAAATAAAATAAGAGTTTTGAAGTCAATAATGAAAGTAGGCTTCTTTGCATTTTGCTTATTACTATTACTTACTAGAGATTGTGCATGATATCGGATAAAATAAGCATGATTACTAGACAGGTGCTATGCTGCTGCTGGATCATTTCACAGTATTATCCACTGAAATGATTCTGAGCATTTGGTGTACTGCGGCTACGCTGCTAGAAATTATGACGCAAAGCGAAACTGATGCAAATGATACGTATGTCAAAATGTTTTTTTCTGTACTTCATATTCAAGACCAAGAACAAAGCCACAAGTTCAATTATCCAATTTTGCTGGACAAGTAAAGCATAAAGAGTTTACTTTCAAACCAAAAAGCTTTACAAGAATATACCATCATAAGCAAACACGAGTTTTTACTGACTTTTTCATATAAGATAATTGCTTAGATTTTAAAAATTATTATTTTTGTTTATTTACGAAAGCATTATTTTTAAATCTTTAACATTCGAATACTCTCTTTATGATTTATCTAAGCAATCATTCCAATCTGGCCAGTAGACTTCTTTCATTCGTTCACAGAATTCTTTTAAATTTGACAGTTCACCTGAAAACAAAACAAGTCAAACTAAAATTTTAAGAATTTATACTTAAGTGTAAAGTAATGCAATTCAGTTAATATTTGAATATTTTTTCATTACCATTAACCAATCTTTCGAAAGATGATCCCGGTAGACCCCAAACAGTTTGTCCCACCATTCCAAAAATTGCCGCGTCATCTTCGCAAGGTTCATCTCCGCCGAAAAACTTGTTGGTCCCCAAAAGCGTTGAAACTGTACGAAGATCTTGTTCCGTCATTTGATAGATTTCTGAGGGAGCATGCAGCCCAATGCCATTGTCTACAAGACGCTTTTTAATTTGAAAGCCCATGAGAGGGAAAAATATGAGTTTGAACACCATTGGCACATTCATCAGGTCAGGAAGAGCGGAAGGATTGTCCACGAAACGGTAGTGCACCATTCCACTAAAATACCATAAGAAACAAATGATTACAAAATAGATTCATCATAAAGCTGCTACGGATTTAATATCAGTCTTTACTGAAAAAAGTGGTTTTCTAGAAGAACTCTAGATGCACTTGCGGTTGCCAGTTTTTCGCTCGTCATATTTTTATTTAGGTTGATCGAAAATTTTCTAAAATTAAAAGGATTCATAAAAAATAAAATTCATTGGTTTAAAATTTATGCGGAGATTAGATTTTTTGTAAAATAATTTATATTAGTTAACTCACTTGTTTAAATATTGTATAATTAAATGAGAATCTCCAATGTGCACTCCATTTAACGAGATCCAAGGCACTTTTCCTTTAGGGCCCATTTCATTTTTACCGTCAAGCTAGACAACCAATCATACAAATATATTTGTATTCCAAATAATTTATAATAGTATTGACCACGTGATACCGCTTCCACTAACCTCATACGGAATTTTAGCCATTCTTAAGTATGTTTCCAACTTTAGTACAAATGGGGAAAGAGACGGTGCAACTTTGCTGCGCTGGAATGAATGAAGAATAACCTTGTCCCTTGGGCTCTTCTCCCATTTTTCCCTTTAAAATTCAATGACAATTTTATATTCGAAGTTAAATAAATCGTTAAAACGTTAAAATTAATCAATTTGTTAATTAATTCTTACAGCCTTTTCTCCAGCTGCCACTGTTGAAAAACTTTGATCAGCTTTTTAACTGCGAAATAAAGGCAGCCCAAGATAACCAAGTTGCCTAATGTAATATCTACACTACAGCAAGCCATGATGATGATGTTGATGACGATTTCAATGAATATAAAATAGTGTTCCAGACGCAATGACTTACAGAATAATACTAACCAACATGAATGAGTTTTCAAAAATCTGAGGTGTTTTTTACTTCAGCTTAAATCAGTTTAGTAATGTGAATCGTGGACATTGTACTGTGTACCAGTGCCGGTATCGCATGCGTATTCAATGAGATGGAACGAATGTTGTAATGTTTGGAGATAGCATTGAAATCAAGGTCACATGGCGTTTATTTTGTTATATAACTTTGTATTGGGTAAATACAATGAACGTCTGTAGAACGACCCTCAATTTTTTAAAGGTAAATGCCGCTTTTTCGTCACACGAACGAACTGTTTAATGAATACATGGCTATCCTAAACTATGTAACCTATCAACAATTTATGGAACAGTGTAATGAAAGTGAAATGTATTTTACAAAACTAATTGATTATCTTCAAACAGTGTACTAATCGTAAAAATTACTACTTTGGAAAAAGTAAATCTACCGAATTATATATTTTTAGAAATGCGATGCTACGAAAACTGGTATGAAACTGGACCATAAATAGTTTTTGTCATCAATTTGTGCGCTACACACCAAATTGACAATACCTTCTATTCTGGGCATGCACACAGATGAATAAATAATACTAGATGGAAATCACAAGTCTACCTGGGTTTTATATTAGATAGTATAGAAACAATTAGACATTTAAACAATCACAAACAATTAGATTTTGTAAATCAATTCGCAGAGTAAACTTTTTGTTTATTTACGACAACGTCATTTTTAAATCTTTTACATTTAAAAGCACATTGTTAAGCTTTGTCCAAGCAATCGTTCCAGTCTTGCCAGTAGAGTTTTTTCATTCGTTCACAGAATACTAGCAAGTTTGACAGCTCTCCTTTAAAAATTAACAGATTGAATTAATTATTGTGAGAATTTGCAGCTAAAGTAATGTAATTCAGTTAATATTTGAATATTTTTTCATTACCATTAACTAATCTTTCGAAAGATGATCCTGGAAGTCCCCAAACCATTTGTCCTAACATTCCAAACACAGCGGCATCATCTTCACAGGGTTCCTCTCCTCCTAAAAACTTCTGGTCCCCCAACAATGTTGAAACTGTGCGAAGATCATGTTCCGTCATTTGATAAATTTCTGTGGGTGTATGCAGCCCAATCCCATTACTTTCCAACCGCTTTTTAATGCGCATGCCCATTAAGGGCAAAAAAATAAGTTTCATTAAGGTGGGAAGGTTCATAAGAGTGGAAATTGATGAAGGGTTGTCGATGAAACGGTAGTGTACCATGCCACTGAAAATTATAAATAATAAATATCAATCAAGCATTCAAAAAAGAGTGATTTTTTATATTAACTTTTCTCACAAAAAGCAGTGGTTTTCCAGCATGACTCTAGATGCATTTGCAGTAGCCAATTGTTTCTCTGTCGATTTTTTATTTAGGTCCACCGAAAATTTTCTTTAAAAATAAAAATATATAAAGTGGATTACAAAATGTCAAAATTCCTTTTAATTTTGAGACAAAGCCATATCATTTTGTGATTTATAATTGACAAATGCGTAACACTCTAACAAAGTTAAATCAATCAATCAACTTAGCTTGCTTACTTGTTCAAGTACTGTATGATTAAATGGGAGTCTCCAATGTGCACTCCATTTAACGTGATCCAAGGCACTTTTCCCTTAGGGCCCATTTCGCTTTTGCCGTCAAACTTGACAACCGATCACAAAAATGTAATATATCACCCAATTTCTTCTAATTCCATAATAATTCATTTTATTGAGATTGCTTGAACTAACCTCGTACGGGATTTTAGCCATCCTCAAGTACGTTTCCAACTTCAACACATATGGGGAAAGGGATGGGGCGACTTTGCTTCGTGGGAATGAGTGCAGAATCACCTTGTCCTTTGGGCTGTTCTCCCATTTTTCCCTTTGAAAAATAACAATGAAACTTTAATACATTTTCCATCAGCTAACAAAACTCCAATCAAGTTGATTAAAACTTACAGCCTTTTCTCCAGCTGCCATTGTTGAAATACTTTGATCAGCTTTTTAACTGCAAAATAAAGGCAGCCCAATATAACCAAGTTGCCTAATGTAATATCTACACTACAGCAAGCCATGGTGATGATGTTGATGATGATTCCAATGAATACAAAATAGTGTTCTAGACGCAATCACTTACAGAACAATACTAACTAAATATATTGGCTTTACAGAAATGTAAAGTGTTTTATTTTTTTGCTTCAGTCTATATCAGTCGAGTCATGTGAATTATGGACTATGCACTGTGTATCGTTACCGGTGTGGTGTGCACATTCAACGAGATGGGACGAATGATGCAATGTTTGGAGATATCATTGAAATCAAGGTCACATGGAGATATTTATGTTACGTAACTTTGTAATGAGTACAAATGTCAAAATATAGCTAACTTTAATTTTAAAGGCATTAATTTTAACGGTAAGTAAACAATGGTAACACTAATACGTAATTATCAATGTTTAAAATTTAAATTTAAAATTCACCGTTTACGATTGGTCTATACAATTGTTCCAATCTGGCCAATAGACCTCTTTCATTCGTTGAACAAATTCCTTTAAGTTTGACAGTTCATCTAAAAGAGTTAAAATCAAAAGAAATTATTACTCAAATTCATAAAGAATTTAAAGAAAAAGTTAACATTTAGATATACTTTCATTGCCTTCAACCAATCTTCTGAAAGGTGAGCCTGGAAGACCCCAAACACATTGTCCTATCATTCCAAACATGGCACTGTCATCCTCACAAGGCTCATCTCCCCCAAAATACTTGTTATTTCCCAAAAGTGTGGACGCAGTACGAAGATCCTCTGCCGTCATTTGGTAAATTTCCGTTGGTGTATGCAATCCAATTCCATTACTTTCCAGACGTTTTTTAATACCCATGCTCCTCAAAGGTAATAAAATAAGTTTGTATAAGGTGGGAATGTTCACAAGATTGGAAAGTGAGGAAGGGTTGTCCACCCAAACGTAGTACGCCATGCCGCTGAAAATGTTATTTATTTATTTATTAAACTTATCCCCACAAAAGTAAATGGATTTAAGTTACAAGTTTTCTTACAAAAACCAGTGGTTTTCTAGCATAATTCTGCATGCATTTGCGGTAGCCAATTGTTTCTGTGACGCTTTTGTATTTAGGTTCACTGAAAATTTTCTGTAAAAAGTTGGTTGTTTTATTGGATTTAAAATTATGCTGAGAATTCTTAATTTTTTGAGATGCTCAAAACCTACTTGTTGAGGTACTGAATAATTAAATGGGAGTCTCCAATATGTACTCCATTTAACGTAATCCAAGGTACTTTCCCCTTAGGACCCATTCCACTTTTACCGTCAAACTTTCCAACATAATATTTAATATCACGAGAAGCATAATATTTTTTGCTAATTGTATATTGCATTATATATGCATGCCTAGCATGACAGCATGAGATTTCTTGAACTTACCTCGTATGGAATTTTAGCCATTCTCAAGTACGTTTCCAGCTTCAACACAAATGGGGAAAGGGACGGTGCGACTTTGCTGCGATTGAATCCGTGCAGAATCACCTTGTCCTTTGGGCTCTTCCCCCATTTTTCCCTTTTACAAAAGAATTTTTAGATTTTGCTTTAAATTTTACCAAATGAAGTACAAAATCACTGCGTTTATGTATTTAATGTAATCTAATTTATTATTTCTTACAGCTTTTTCTCTAGTTGCCACTGTTTAAAAATATTAACCAGCTTTTTTACTGCGAAATAAAGGCATCCTAAAATGACCAAGTTGCCTAAAGTAATATCTACGCTACAACAAGCCATGGTGATAATTAGGTGGTGTCATAGAATACAAATGCTGTTCCAGACACACTGACTTAAAAAACAGTACTAACCAATCCGTTTCGTTACAAAAATTCTGAAGTGGTTTATTGTTTACTTCAATCTAAAGCAGTCAGTCTCTAAAGTCTAAAGCATGAAAGCATGTGAATTGTGAACCATATGTACTGTGCATCGGTGCACGTATGCATGTGTGTATTCTCTTTGCAAGTATACTGATTTGGATGGAAATATTGCAATGCTCGGAGATCACAAACAAAACAAGGTCACATTGAGATAAATACGTTATGTAACTTTGTAGTGGGTACAAATGTCAATTTTCTGGTGAATTTAAATTACACATATTGGGCATTTATTAAATGACCATTAACATATTATACTTTGTAAACTGACAATTTTATGGTTAACTTTACTTGTTTAAATGCAAAGAATGAAAGAATACTGAATGCAACGATGTGAGTCGCAGACATGAGTTCCTTGGAAGGTTATCCAAGGAAGTTTGCCTTTGGTCCTAGTGAATCTTTTCAGTACAACTTAAAAACCACATTAAGCGTTTCCTTGTACTATACCTTCAAAATGTTGTTTATACAAATTGTTTAGTGGAGTGAAAATTTACGTTTGGCGTTAAATTAGCTCGTAAGGAATTTTAGCCATTCTCAAATAAGGTTCTAATTTGAGTGCATTGGGACTCGTGCTTGGGAAAGGGATAGTACAACTTTGTCGCTTAAGTTATTCCTCGGTATTTTCACTGAACTTTGATGGATGGCAGTATCATTTAATTAAATGCAATGAATGTATGCATCCTTTAAAAAATGTTTTATTTGAAGTGGTTTATTTATGCATTTTACAAATTTTGCATGTGATCTTTACAAAACATGACAATTGCTTCACTGACTTTATTTTTAAAATAACGACATCACATGTTAAGATTTATCGAGTAACTTTTCCCAATCCGGATAGTATGTTTCCTTGATTCTTTCACAGTACTGTCTTAAGTTGCTCAGTTCACCTTGCAAACAAACAAAAAGAAGTGTAGTTGAATGATTAGTGATTAGAATGTCAAGCAAAGTAAACATTTAGCCAGCTGCAGTCATCACTTACCATTAATTAGCCTTTCAAAAGAAGAGCCATGCGCTGCCCAAACGCACTGTGCAACCGAAGCAAAGATAGCTGCATCATCCTCACAAGGTGTATCACCTCCCAAAAACTTTTTACTTCCAAGTAAAATGGAAATGGTTCGTAGATCATTTTCAGTCATTTCATAAATATCCGCTGGAGTATGCATTCCAATGCCGTTTGTATCCATTCGCTTTTTCATGAAATAGGTGACCAACGATGTAGGCATGAAGGTCATAAATGTAGGGATTTTCATGATGGATGAAAAATTGGCAAAGTTCTCCATTACTCTAAATTGAAGTATACCCCTAAACAGTAGTGTGCAAATGATTAATTATTTTATTGGAACAATTAATTTTAAATTAAATTAATTAAATTAAGAGAATAATTACCAGAGAAAACGTTCTTCACACATCAGTCTACAAGCTCTTGCAATAGCTATTTGCTCTTTGGTAGAATTTTTGTTGAGATCAATTGAAAATTTCCTTTAAAATAATGATGTTAAATTAGTGTTTTGTAAATATAGCACGTGAACTTGTAATTTTTATTTACTTGTTTAAAAACTGAATGCAGAAATGTGTGTTGGGTACATGTGTTCCATTGTACGTTATCCAAGGTAACTTGCCCTTTGGTCCTTTCGGATCTGTGGTGTCCAGCTGGCCATAAATTTATATAAAGTATTAAAACACTTGAAATTAATAATTTTCATAATTTGTAATTAAATGTTTACTTGGTAAGGAATCTTGGCCATTCTCAAATAAGTTTCCAGCTTCATGTGAAAAGGAGAAATTGATGGAAGAGTTTTACTATAATCCATCGAGTGAAGAATCACCTGGTCTCGGATTGGGTATTTATCCCATTTTTCGCTGAAAAATTTAATTAGTTAAATTTTGGCAAACCGATTTTATAATTTCTGGTCGTCCAGTAATAATTTTTGTTTGAACTTACAGCATTTTCTCAACTTTCCATTGTTGATACAGCTTCCATAGCCTTTTAATCACAAATACAAGAGCCACAAATAAAATAAAATTGGAAAGTGTAAGGTCAACGCTACAAGCCATTTTTTTGAAATTCGGAATTCAGAACGATGTTAAGTTAAATATAAGTATGGCAGCCGAAACGATAGTATCTATCAGTACAGCTTCAGCGACTGATGGATAAAATTTTACTCAACTGAGATATTGGAGTTCGGGGTTCCTATTTTTACCATAATATGCAAAATTGCAATGTAATAAAATGGCTTGCTTAAACTATCAGCATCAGTAACGCATTTATCTATATACCCATATATGCTAGTAATGCTTCCAGTATACCAGGTATTGTGAGTCAAGCGCAATGAAAACAATGAAATGTTAAAGTAAAAATATCAAATCAAGGTCACTTCAAGGTAATATTGCAGTACAGAGTACAAACCAGTGTTTTATTTTACGAGGGCTGACAAACTCAAATATTTAGTGATAACAAAAAAGCATGCTTTCTTCCAACATGTCAATTTTTATATAAATCAAATGGGAATATCTCAAAGTTCTTGACAAACTAATTAGTTACTTTTTGTCCAAACATTCGTTCCAATCAGGCCAGTAAAGTTCCTTCATTCTTTCACAGTAGTTCTTCAAGCTAATTAACTCACCTGTATGAATAAAAAGCCAATACAAAATTATCATTTTTAATTCCATTTTTATAACTTGTACGTTATATGCATGTATTTTATTTTTACTGTCTTACCGTCAACTAGTCTTTCAAATGAGGATCCTGGTAATCCCCAAACTGCTTGGGCAATCATTCCAAAAACTGCACAATCCTCCTCACAGGGAGCGTCCCCACCCATAAATTTCTTACTCCCCAAAACACCTGAAACTGTACGAAGATCATCTTCCGTCATTTGATAGATTTCTGAGCGAGTATGCTTTCCGATACCATTTTGATCCATTTTACTTTTCATGTTGTGCATGAGAAAGGGCATCAGATACTTGAAAATTGCAGGCATTCGAGTTAAGGATGAAAATCCAGAGGTGTTATCAAAAACTCTGTATTGCACCAATCCCCTGGAATACGAATACGCACGCATCCATGATTTTTTATCCGCAGAAATATTTTTAGATTTAAAATCATTTGGCGATTGAAATTGTGCAACTACCAGAAAAAACGTTCCTCCAACATAACTCTACATGCTCTTGCGGCAGCCACTTGTTCTGAACTAGCAGTCTTGTTCAAGTCCACCGAAAACTTCCTAAGTTTTAAATTGGTTTTAAATAAAATGAAAGTCTTGAAAAATAAATTATAAGAATTGTGTTGTTTTTTGTATTAGAATTAACACACTTTTTTAGGAACTCAATGCACAAATGAGAGTCAGACACATGGCTTCCATTAAACGTAATCCAAGGAAGTTTGCCTTTAGGACCCATTGGATCTTTCGAATCTAACTTTTAAGCCATTACAAAATTCATGGTAAATACTCCACCAATATATTAAAAAATATTATTTCAGGGCTCATTTCAGATCACTTACTTCGTACGGAATTTTAGCCATTCTTAAGTACGTTTCCAACTTCAATCCGAATGGGGATATGGATGGAAGAGGTTTACTTCGCCAAATCGAATGTAAAATAACTTTGTCTCTGACTGGCGAGTTGTTCCATTTTTCTCTTTGTGACAACAAAATATAATTAAAGTCCCAGAAAATAAAATGTTACTAATCAAGTTTCACGTTTAAGCTTACAGCATTTTCTCTACTTTCCATTTTTGAAACAATTTCCAAAGCTTTTTAGCTGCAAAGACAAGAGCACCCAATAATACAAAGTTAGTTAACGTAATGTCTATACTGCAAGTCATCATGAATGTATATTTTTTCAATATTTCTTCAGCAAAATCACTAAACTTCAATAAAGAAACAGACGCTTTTTCACGAATGAAATGCCCATCTGTTGTGACTGCTACTTTTGTATAAATGTGTTGATGATGCTGTTCTGGAAAAATTCTGTTACAAAGCTATAATCAAAGTGTGCTTGTTACTGGGATCATGTGAAAAATAGAATATAGAAAAATATCGCGTTTTATCGCAATGGGCATAATAAGCATGCTCACATACAAGGCCACTCTCCAATTCTTTTATGGGAATCAAGTATCGCTTTTAAACGTCATCACCACTTAGCTATATCCTTGAATGACCGATGATGATAATGCATAAAACTCATGATCACCTATACGCTTCGTTTAGATGAATTTTAGTAAAATAAGTTTGCATTCAGTTTTAAATTAATGTTTCAAAGAGGTTTATGATCTTTATCATTAAATAATCAATGCATACACAATTCAATTCTTCAAGTTACGACATTATCAGTTACCAGAGAACCAAGTTTCTCAAAACGAAAGTCCTTGAAAGATTTTTCAATAAAACGAACCAATTGTGTCATTTTTAGGCGATTTGTCGGATTTAAAATATTTTATTAAGTGTAAAATTAGATATAAATCAAATTGGTGAAGCTGCAAGTAACTCACTTGTAAATTGTAAATTGTAAATTGAGTTTTATTTCAAGTGCTACTTCATATCAGTACAGAAAAAATACACACATGATATACATACGCATGCATAAATACTGATTATCATATCATAACACCATCTAGATTAACTAACTATTATAAACTGCAATAATTTCAAAATCC
>JAQFZH010003126.1:0-14574 GCA_034695485.1 Entomobrya nivalis | reverse complement strand
GTTCTTATCCAAAAGGCTGATAAGACCAATTACACTGTGTTCTTATCCAAAAGGCCAAGAAGTCCAATTACACTGTGTTCTTATCCAAAAGGACAAGAAGTCCAATTACACTGTGTTCTTATCCAAAAGTCCTAAAAGACCAATTACAATGTGTTCTTATCCAAAAGGCCTAAAAGACCAATTACACTGTGATTTTATCCAAAAGGCCTAAAAGACCAATTACAATGTGTTCTTATCCAAAAGGTCTAAAAGACCAATTACAATGTGTTCTTATCCAGAAGGCCTAAATGACCAATTACAATGTGATCTTATCCAAAAGGCCTAAAAGACCAATTACACTGTGTTCCTATACAAAAGGAAGAGAAGTCTAATTACACTGTGTTCTTATCCAAATGTCTTTAAAGTCCAATTACAATGTGTTCGTATCCAAAAGGCTTAACAGTCCAACAACACTATGTTCTTATCCAAAAGGAATAAAAGTCCAATTACACTGTGTTCTTGACCAAATGACTTAAAAGTTCAATTAAATACAGAGAAATGCTTACCGAGCCTTATCCTACATTTAATTCCGGCCTTCCTTTTTTTACAAATCGATGGTGTATCGATTTTTGCGACCATACTGCACTAAAATAAGTATTTTACTTCCCTTCGAAGGGGGTGGAGTGTTACCTATATTGAAAATATTTCATTAGGAGTTATTCAATTAAACCAATAAAAGGAGGATCTTACATGGAGATTTCATTATCACTTAAACATAAGGAAAAGTCACGACGCTTACAAAATATATTTAACGCTGCTGATCAAATAAGGTCAGAAAATCTTTGTACAGTAATCTAGCCCATGACTTGAGTGGTTGGGTTAAAGATAAAAACAGTAGTCGATATAGAAAAAAAGTTGAATATTACCGAGATTATTTTTCAAAAAGTTAACAGAAATGATATGACATTTCCAATAGACATGTCACAATTAGGTGAACAAATGCAATTGGAAAGTTGCCAAAAACATATTACCGAAATGGTAAAAAGTGTCTTACTACCAACATCAACAAGATTCTGATGTCTCAACTATATTTCATCGTCTAATTAAATCAGTTAAAGGCGAAGACTTAACTAATGAGGAATCAGCAGACTTATTTATTTAAGCTTGTGAGGAACAGCTCAAGAACCGGTTCGATTACGGGTTCTGGATATGGATTTGTCGATGCTTATGAAGAACCTTACCACGAACGGGGAATGGGTGACTGTTGGGCTCGTTATCAAGCCTTGGTATTATTTTCAACACTTAAAACTCAGCTACAGTGGTTTGAAATCCTTCCAGCTGTATCTAACTTCCAATACATGACCTGACCTGGTTTGCCAAGCCTCGCCAAATGATTGAATCTGACTAGCGTTGCAGAATTAAAGAGTCAAATTGAAATGTACCCTGTTGTTGGGTTGGAACCTGTTGAAGAGAAGAAATTTTCTTCAGTTCAAGTGTGGTATCAACAACAAGATCAGTGATTAAAAAAAGTTTTTATTAGACTCACTAACACAGGGGGGTTTCTGAACAACTTTGAAAAACCTTGCTGGAATTTACAGAAACTTTATGCCAACAAAAAAAACGTTGCTGGTTTCTGCTTCAGAATCTGGTTTTATCATTTACACCATACGCAACTTGAATATTTGGGCATAGAGCATCCAATTCATCTTCTGTATCAATTGGTGAAACGGGTTCACGGAAATTACTTTCGACTCCAAGAAGGTTCACTATGGGGTCTCCGGGAAGTATACTTCTCCACCACCTATCAGGATTCGGAGATAGCGGGGTACAACGAACATTTTTTTTGTTCAAATTCATCAAATTGGGTAATAAAATCATTTTGTTGCGTTTCAGGTAGAAGTTCCCTTTCTACATCCGTATGACGTATAATGTCGACTACACATTCACGCTTTTCTGGTTGTTAATCGAAAAGGCGATGTAGGTCCTTTAACGGATCCAGTTTCATCAATGGGATTCGAAATAGTCGCTAACTCACCAGTCCGAATGCTTGCTTCGGCAGGATTAACTATATTAGTATGTTCAAGCTCTTCTTTATGTAGCAAAAATTCAGAGTCGGCATGCCTGCTAATGCATTCAATGTATCACTCTGTTGTAGTGCAAGGTTTTCCACAAACGCAGCCCAGTAATCGCCTTGGTCCAATGCTAGTACAAGTTTGCTCATTGCCTTTATTTGCCCCGTAGTGGAATCCTATAGAACATGATACTTGTGAACCATTCTATAGGTATCGTTTACAGCAATGCTTTTCGATGATATGCTCTAAGAGTTCACAAGCCGTAAATCCTGTTTCAGAATATAAATCACTGAACTCACAAAAGTAACAGATAGCCATTGCAATGTAAAAATTAAAATTCAATTCCAGAAGCCTCCTCGAGAGAGAGATAAGGAGAAAAGTCCGGATATGGTAACTGTGTTAGAACAAATGGCTTAAACGAAAAAAGTGTGGCTGTTTTTATCTATGTATTTTTAAAGTCAAAGCTAAAGTCTAGTCCGAACCGAATCCTTCCTTAATTGCTGCGGGGAGAAGGCGGTTGACACTTGTTTTAATGACCCTGCCGAGGTTTTCTTAAAGTTAAATCATTGTTTTCGACTTTGTTCCAAAAATTAAGAGGGGTAATTGATACATTTTGTGGAATAAAGTACACACTACAATACCCACTATTTAAAAACACCGAAAACCGAAAAAATCCTGCAGTTGTTGTGGTGGTCGTAGTAGTATTGTATGGGAAGGCACCAATAAATTGAATGTAATATTCATTAAATTGCCACTGGAGATATTACAAAGAGAAATTCAACCTCGATGAGGTAAGCTGTAGAGAAGTGCGCAGTGAATGCGGTAATGGAAGAAGGATAAGCAATAGTTTGCTTGGGTTGGGTTTAACATGTAAGGTATACCCAAAAGCAAAGTGTATCTCTTTACGTGTAAGGAAACCAAAACTTGATACTCTTCATCTGATAATGCCAAGTAACATAGCAGTCTTTTTTCCCAAAAAAACTGTTTGAACACACCGGCTGCTCAATAGGGCATTCAGCTACGATAATAAAGAGCACATTTTTTACTTTGTTTATTTTGTTAACATGTATTTTAAATAGAAACAATCGCTTCCAGACGTTTTTATTCTAACGTCATAAAAAAGCATACTAAAGAAATTAACACAGGGAACGGTATTTACCGTTCGGGCTTTGGTACGAATTATTAGCTTGCTACCGTGTTCCGACGCTATAACAGAAGTGCAAATATTTACCATGTTGTTTTAAATTTGCCTTCCTTATTGTATTAGACATTTGTTTTTTGTTCTTTGAGTTCTCGTTCTTTAAATAACTTGTCATTAACCTTAACGTGTTAACCGACTGAATAATGCGGCTTCCAATATCCATGTCGCTCTTTCTTACAACTGGAAGCTCACTGAGTTACTCACATATTATAGCTATTATTGGTTTGAGAAAAATTGTTTAATTCATCTTGACAATAATTTGGTGTTTTTCAACTTAAAAATATCGAACATAAGGTTGTTTCGAAAATTGAAATCTGAGCGATAAGAAAGGTCGTAATTTTCTGCCTTTTTTCAGAAAACAAGACTGGTCTGTTTTTATTTTTTTCAGTTTAAGAATTATGGGATTGCTTGCATACAATGCCATCACGTTGTCTAGAAAGAAGGTCCTTCTCGTTGACAAAAGTCGAGAATAAGAATATTCATATGAATAAGCTTTTTAAATTTATTAACAGATCGTTACTTATCACAGTACACTATTTTAGTGTTGTACCACTAAGTTCTAAAAGTGCCCCAACCAAATCTGCATACACGTAAATAACTACGCCGAAGCGTACTATGCAAGTAAATTATGATGTATGCCTATAATTAAACGTAACGTACGTATGCAACTAATTTAACCATGCGAAACTAATTGCCATGAGTATGCAACAGGATTATATCGATAAACTTTATTGACTTCCGTTACTAAATCTCGACATTCTTTAATTCAGCCTCGACGACTAAATTATAAAAATAAGGTTAAAGCAATGTTTTTTCTCAAACTTCTCAAACCTTGAATACTTTTGTTTAGAAAATTGTGCACCCCGCTTTCATTCTGACACATTTCCGCTTTTGAATACCTCTTCAGTTTTGAATTTTTGAAGGAAGAACATAAATATTCTTTTACTTTTATTTGTTCTACTCATAAGTTGTCCATTTTATGTAGAGCCATTATTATCTGGTTATCTTCTGTGAAGTAAAAGCTCGATTAAAACACTTTACTCTGGATAATGTTATTACAACTTTTATTTGCCTGGCCTTTCAAGTGTGATGAAGATTATTCGAAACATGCACTTGATAGTTAACACGATGTTAAACAACTCGACACACCCGATACTACGCAGTTAATTACCGTCTAGTTCATAGGCATTACCCGAAGCAGACGAAAAAACAATACGGGGCGTGTGAATGTCATCTAAGTTTATAGTTTCTTCAAAATTTATCAATTTTATAATATTTGTTACTAAGCATTTGCTTAAATATGGATTCTGCATTCATATTACTCGTGTTTTATATTTTTGGATGCTGTAGTCGGTAAATGAATCCATACGAGTATCGAAAAAGCAAAGGATGACAATTGTGGAGAATCGTCTAATTTGGGAGGAATTTTATGATGAGATGTGAAAGGATAAGGCTTGATTGTCTTTCCGGTGTTGTGCGGAGGTTATGCTAGAATGTGTGTGTTTTCAGGCGAAATGAGTGATTTTAGACTAGTTCTTTTTGAGTGATGGTCAGTCTGATAGCAGTTTAGGACTGGCGATATTTATTAACAAACGCATAATATAAGTGTAAAGAATGAAGAAGAAGCAGAAGGACAAAGGAGGTGGAAATTAGGTAGTTTAAACAGGTATTCTAGTCAGGTAGCAATGATTACGTTAATTTAGTGCTCGCTATCATCATCATGGGCACATCACGTGTATAAAGACGAGAATATTCTGGAGAATATTCTGGAGAACATTCATCGTTTATACAGCACTTAATACAACATCATTGATCCTATTTTAATAAGATGCTTTCCTAAGCATCACTATCAAAGTTCATACATTAAACCAGATCTTACAAACTCATATCTCTTATCATTAAACATTGTATCAAGATTGTTACAAAAAGGTTGATATAAATTCGCATTAACTGCATTCATTGCAAAAATTGTAAAGTGGAAATGTGACCTAACGTCGTCGGTGCATTTTTATTTTTGCTAGAAGAAGTATGTCTGTAGTGCACTCAATTTGTTTTTATCTTGCATTAATCTTAAAATTCATAATGTCATTCATATCTAACGTATTTCAACTAACACTAACAATTTACATTGCATTCATCATCTTTTTGGTACACATTAGTACATTCGTAAAAATCATAGCAACTAATGTGCATGTATTTCTAAATTTAAATAACTGGATAAAAGGCGACGATGTACATTAAGTTTTGATCAATCTTAATTTCACCGTTTACCCTTAAACTGAAATTTGTGATTCTAACAGGAAAACTCTTTTCTTATTTTCTCGGTCAGTTGATCCTTTTAGCAGAATTCCTTCGGTGAACTTTCCGGATACCCTATTGTGCATTTAATTTGGAAGTTTCACCATTCCTGGAGCATTTTAAATAGTCGAAGATATTTTGGAATCTTTGACATAAAGCATCTTTGACTAAATTAATCATTCGGAATGCGTACTGGCTCTCCTGTACTGGCCCACATCATTACATAAGTTCCTTTTCTTTGCATCCATGTTTTAATATCTCCAATCACTCCAAAAAGGTATCCATGATTTTATAGTAAAGGGCTCTGGATTACAGTGCGTTTTGGCTGGGAAGTCTTTCAATTGAGTACGTTTATGTTGTTTTTAGGACTGGGGACAAGTGTTGGATGGACTGGAAATGTTTGGATATCTCACACTCATGAAAGAATTGATCCTTACTTTTACCAGTTTGAGAGAAAGCCAATTTCGGATACCTATATTATATATGAATATTAATATATTTGTATGCATTTGTCTGGTAGACAACTTCAATTCAAGATAATAGCAGTCCAGTCAGAAAAGAATTCCGCAATTTTAAAGCTCAAACCATGGAGATGGAGTGTGCACTACCAACATTCAGACAAACTAGAATGTTTCAAACTTGTCCAAAACACCAGCACACAAACCATACACGATGTTAAAAATAATAAGATACAAACTGAAACAATAACACAAACGGTCGTTGAACTTGAACATTCATCTTTTCCCTAAACATTTATCATTTTCTAAACGACATTTTTTCCTCGTTTTCTGCTCTCAATTAGTTTATTTGATACTTGAGCAATGTACGCCCATATAACTGATGAAAAAGAAAATATGCAGTAGACAGAGAAAGGCATCCTTCCATAACATTTAAAACAGGCGACATTGATTGATACCCAAGTTAGTCGAAGAAATTCGGAGAATTTGTGTCAGACACAGTACGTGGGTGTCTTACAATCTTAGCCGTGGCACCTGACGAACAAAATCTCAGATTACATAGCATATTATGCAGATTACATTTCGATTCGACTACATTTTATATTCTTGCTAGCTTATGGTACTAAGACTGAGTTGACCAATGAGTAGGCGGTGTAAAGTTCAAATACTAGATCATGTGAGTACGCAAATTCTCATCGAAAACACAGACTGTTGTTTGCAATATGTAGCTTACTATAACCATTCCATATAACTTCTCTTTAATTTTAAATAAAATTTCTCTGGTGAAATGAACAGTCTGAAAACAAATCCTCGTGTTCAAAATCCAAGGATCAACCAACTTGTAACAACTATGCTGAACCTATTGATTCAATGCAATTTGCTAAAATCAGCAAGGAAGATTACGACCTCAAAATTGAAAGAAAAAGAAAAGCCATTACCTTGAGGGACCGTTATGAAATTGTTTCTGAAATAAGATGTGATATTTTTTCATGTGACACCGTCGCTTATCAATTTATGTTACTAGAGAGTTTCGGAAAAGCTAGTGGAAGCTTAATTTACAGTTGGACCAAAGTAAATCAAAGGGCCAAAGTCGGTGTAAATTACGTGCATAAAAACGTACATCAATTTTACATCGGTGGATGCGATGTGTGTTAACCGCTTGGAACCGCTTCTTTAGTTTTCCATTTTTCTCGTTTAAGTACAGTCTTATTGTACCATGGACGCCCTCTTAAAAGGTTTGATTTTCAGGAACTTTCAAATATGGATCCTTGCATAAAAACGCCAGCATATTGTTCTTTAAACCTTAAACAATGGATTATGGCAACGTGCAGCATTATTGCATTAAGGTATATGGTGTACAATTCCAACTACTGCCGGGAGATATCTTGAAGGTGTAATAGTTGTTCAAGAAAGTTTTCTGCAAATCCATTGACATCTAAAATTGGCATGTACACTTGCCCTGGAACACCTAAAATGCTAATTTGATTTTCGAGTTTTGCATCTCGGTATGTTGGTTACTATATCTAGTTACCCTTCAAATTCCACGATTTCTGCACAGTTGTCTATGGAGTTACTCTCAGCTGTCTTCTCCTTAACTACTGTACATGTGTGATGATCCTCTATGAGTGATTATCCTCTATTACCAAACAGCCTATTTCCCCCTCTCACCTGATGAACTACTTTGTAGTGAAACAATTGACATAATGATGAACTAATTGCAGTCCAGAACACGTTCGTGAGCAACAAGTTGCTCGCACACAAAAAAAACAAGTACGTTGCTCAAGAGTTGGCCACGCCACGCCATTCAAATACAATTTGGACAAGTAGCACGACTTCACTTTATACTGTTTCCTTCCAGTCATATATATCAGTTATTTCCAGCTTCGGGTTTTTTGTAATCTTATACAACACCTGCCTCTCCACTAGCTTTAAAACGTTGCCAAAATATCATTTCCTTTTTCTAGGTGCACTCCTTGCCAGTTGTTTATGCCTAAAAGTGCAAATTTAATTTCCTTTATGTCAAGAATAGTTGCGTGAGTTTCCTTATGGTTCCATTTAATTATATTTTTATATAGTTTCGGAAATATGTGCATCTTTTCGAGCGTCAGTAGGAATCGATACGTATTGCCGATGCTGGTTTGGAAATTTCTTTTGATGGTATTCTAGAGTGATGAATATAGCAATGTACACGTTGTCGTGTTGTCTGTAGATACTTAGGTGTTTCCAATGCTGATCGGTCATACGGCTGGGGAAGGCGTAATGCTTATGGTCTTTGGTGACCAGGCGCCGAGTTAAGCCGGACTTTGGAACTATAAGGTTCAATGTCTTGCAACAATATCCATTTCCAGCATCTTTGACACCGGTTTTAGCTAAAAGTCTTGTAGTTTGGAAGTCTTTTAAACCATGGCTTTGCACTTGCTGCTCCTACACAAAAAAGGATTTGGTTGGACTATAAGATTACCGATAAATTATAAGAATGAATGATTTCGACAAATTCTGTATGCGTCACTTTATTCTGAACAGTTAGCTTGGTGGTCTAGTATGCATCTTCTTCTTTTTTAAAGTCATTAGTTAGAATTTTTTGTCATCTTCACCGTCGGAATCGGATGCTTCAATAGTAACCTCTGACAGGGTACTTTCAAACATTCATGGAGGAGGCGGTTGATGCGGGGCACGGTCCCTCGTTTTGGATTAACTTCTTGACTGGAGTATGTTTTTCAGCAGCTTGCTTCTTAATTGTATTAAGGTTTATCGCATACCTTTTTAAAAGTGCCAAGACGAGCGGCACAGCAACGTAAAAACATGAGCCAAATCTTTTGTTTAATTTAAACTGCACCACTATTTTCCTGGTTGGATGTTGTAATGGCTCGTCTTCAAAGAAATATTCAGACACAAGACTTTCTTTGGAATGTCGGAGTTGTCAATTGATGTTGACTGGGGGTATTGGGTTACATCATTTTTGACAGTTTAGCCATCGGTTATTATTCCATTGATGCAGGGTGTGTTTGTCATTGGAAATCGTTCCTGAATCAATGCCAAAATATTCAAAAGGGTTTGCTATTCGCTAGTATACCTGGTTGCACTGCAACAATCGAAATTAGGAGGGCTTAATGGATGAGGACTCCGACAGGAATTAAACACCTCAATAATATCTGTAAATAATTCATCCTTTATATCGATATATTTTATGGTTCACTGATATTTTATCGTGCTATGCGTGTTTTGTAGTTTTAAGAATGGAATGAAGCATTTTTGCCAGAAGTCCTAAAATAGCAAGCTTTTCAGCAATGGTATCTTACCCTATCATATCCCCATTTAGAAAGATAATGGTAGGGAATGCCACTCGTTAATTTGTTGGTAGAAGTCACGCTCATGATTTTATATGCATTCACAAGTATCTATTTCACATGTCGGGCTCATTACACAGCAGTTGCTATACTCGCCGCAGCAGACATTTCCTCCGTTTTCTACATTTGTCCTACAACATGTGCACTCATGTAGTTCCCAGAAGATGTAATTTTTACTGCAGCGATGAGATGAGATTTTTTTATTCGTTTAAAATTCATTAACTACAGCGATGGTTTTAATTAGCTTGATGATAATTAAAATTATTTTCCACTTTATTATTAATTGATATATTAAACCTCTCGACATGAACAAAATTTCGGCATGATATTGTTTTGTTTAAAATATTAACTTAATATGAATAGATTTGATTGAGCATTACAGTACAAACAGACAGACATTATTTGGGCTATCGATATAATATTACAAGGTTACATAAATGGCACTTTGTATATTTTACCAATTTGATATGGTCGCCTACTTATTACTCTTTATTGTGATATTTCGTGTTGTTTAGGATGTGGTCGCTACTCGGAACGATTTTAATTCATAAAAAAGTGCATACACATATTCGACATGTATTGTAACGGCTACTTTTGATTTAAAAAAATTGAGGTTGTGGTGGAGACAATAGTTGTATGAGTTAAAACATCGGTAGTTTGGTGCTTTTTTGAATTAAATGCAATTTCGAAGAATTGCGGATATATCCAAGGAAAACAGATAAAACTAGTTAACGTTTATAAACTCAAGTTTACCTTCGGTACGAATTGTTGTGGTAATTCGAATAAAGATGTTACATCGTTTTTGTGATCGATGATGTGATTTTTCTCATATTCCTGTTTTATTCAGCATATTCTTTTCGTTAAATTTTCAAGTCTTAAAATTTGCTAAACTTGAGTGTTTTTAGTTTACTTAAAAATTATATTTTAGATGAATTACATATAACTTGAATTAATAAACTAATAACATTGTTGAAAATTGATCTGCCGAAAAAATTTGAATAGAAATATTCGAATACAAAATAATCGCGAGCACCATGTTTTTGCGCTTATCCTAATTCGCTTCCAGTTTTTTCACCGAAACCAATCCTTTAAAACAAATTTATTTTATATTAAAAATATGTTTAAAAATAGAATCTCAAACAAACCTCCCTTTGATCGCTTAAAATAAAATCAGATTCGTAATACAACTATAAATACTTAAAGATGTTCATAAGTATGTATGTATCGTCCACATCAAATTGCTGAAAATAATATCATTTAACTTGAATTTAGGCTGAATTAGTTTTTAAAATTAATAATATTTTGTTCATGTTTCCATCAGGGGCTTCCAACGATGTCTTCATATATCATATTGTTTTAAAATTAAACAAGTACCCTAAGGCATTAAGCATATTGTGTATGTATTGTAAATTTTAATTACCTTAACCTCTTAATATATTAATATAAATACTTTTTAATGTGTTTAAGCAAATAAACCGTGAAAACTATAAAGATTTTTACAAATATTTCGTTGAATAGTACAAATTAAAATTACTTCTTAATCTATTTATCATATCATCTCTTTCTTTTCCACTCTTCAATACAGCTCGATAACAGCAAATATTTTGTGTGGACGGCGTTCCTAATACTATTTCTAGACAAAATAATAATTTGTGTTAACTGTATACAAAGTAATAATAGTGCTAAGAAACAACAAAAGAAAGCAATTATTCCCAATGGGGACCATAGTTGAACTTTACCAGGGTCTCTTAGTTTTCACATTAAATGTGCCATTTTAAAAGACAAAAAAATCTAGTAATCTTTTGTTTCAATGAATAGTCCCAGGTCTAAGGAAATATACAAATATGCTAAAGAAGTTCAAAAGCTTTAAGTATTCCACGAAGAAAGTATCTTGAATAAGAAGAAATCACTTAAAATTAGTTGTGTAACCATTTCATTATTTAAAGTACCAGGTAGATGTTTTATTAATTAAATAGTTTTTATGTAAAAGTTAGGTCAGCACATATAACTAGTCACATTACTTATAACATATTTCTTCTTGCATTCAAATAAACTTTAAATCGAGTTTTGTTAATTATTTTAGACACGGACGCATATCTTCGTTTGATATGCCAGGTACATACCATGGTTCAAACTCGACCCGGTTTGTGAACTCATGACTAATGGTTAAAAGTTATACAGAATATTTATCGATGGAAGATATCCAGCTGACATAAAAAAATATTCTGGTTACTAGTTATTGGTTTTGTAAGACTAAAAATATTTCAGGTGGAATGTTAGCTAAGTAATTAAGAATAATATGTTTTTTTCTCTTATGTTGCCCCTTGGTTTATCAAGTAATGCTATATGTTATACAATTTAACAGCATTTGTGTCTTGAAACATAGTTGTATGTTCAAATGATGCCTCACATTCAGCACACAAATATACTAGTCATATATGTGCATACAATATGTTTAAGCTAAGTATCGGCAAATCTTGTTGTTCTTCATTAAATAGACATTTTTAGATTTAAATAGATTTTATCAGATTCGAAATGATCTTTTAAATACTTTATGTTTTGAAATGTTTAATTATGTTAGAACCTTATTTGATTTTATGAAGTTGGATGATTGATTTTTTTGCTATTATTTGAAAAGCTAATTACAGAAACCCAGTGTACAGTCAAATCCCACGTGTCTATTTAGACACGTGAAAAATGGCCTCTACGTGTCTATATAGACACGTAAGAAATTAAGTAATTTAACTGATTTGTTTTAATTATATTTAGGTGCACAATGGCCCAATTAATTTTTTTAAATGACATAAATAATCAATAAGAAGAGCTTGATTTTCTGATACAAAGTTTGTTAAAATTGGTTGGATAGTTTTTTAGATATTATATTCCAAAGTTGTCAAAATTTCCAAACTTTGAAAATAAGTAATAAAAAAACCTACCGGAGATTTTTTAAATTTTTTGGAGGAAAGTAGAGGTAGTCATATACTTCAAGAAACTAGTAAGCATAAACTGTCCCGAGCTTTTTATTTAATTATAATATGCAAAAATATGCTATTTTAGTGCAAAAATACGTGAAAAACCCTTAAGTAGAGCTAATATATGGTCCACCGGAAGCAACACTGTTCGAAACTCCACATGTAGTTAAACTTAATGTAGGAAGACCTATTGTAATTTATTGAGAGTACTTTTAGTGGACTAGATTGTATTTCTTCTGTTACACAAAAACGGCAATCTGTGGTAAAATACGGTAATCAAGAGCCGCGCCAAGTTTGCCATCCACAATAGTAACGGGTAACAAAAAAATACTTGCATAAGATATAATTCATGTATCGAATAAATGAATATGATAACATAACTGTTGAATTATGGTACTTTTTTAGTTTCGACAATTTTCCTTTCTGAAAATAAAATTCGACAATAAGCTATTCGACAAGTTGCTTTCTACTTTTTTTTTCATTCGACAAGATTCTTTTCGACTGGTATTTTTCGACAAGAGGAACAATTACTAGAGTGCATTCTGAAATTTTCCACTGACCCGATGGGTTCCCAAGAGATAATGGATGACAGAATTGGTTCATCCAACATAAAGTTGACATACATAGTTACTAAATTTGGGATATGTAATATGCAATCCATTTAGGAGATATGATTTTGCCAAGTATAATTGTAATCCTTTTGTCCAAATTATCTGTGAACTGGGTTAATGGATGAGTTAAGTATACATTTTGAGCGAATGGCTGTTGCTTGGTTGAGAAGGTATTATACATTTGCATAGCTGCTAACTCGTTTCTCAGGCGAATATTTGTTCTCATATTTACTCGAAAGTAATGATGCATTAAATCCTCAAATAAAAAGTGACAATTAAAGATTACTTATCAACTTGAGGATACTGGCTTTTATGAATTTTGCATGTTAACTTTGTCTGTTACTCAGTAATACGCAGTAATAATTTTACTTGTTAGACAAGTTGTAAAAACTGGTTTTGCTTATTTTGTACTTTTGTACACTCACTTACTTGTGATTCCACACTAACTCAGTTCATAATATTGTCAAAATTAATGATATAAAATTTAATAATTATAACGGAAATTTTTTATTCGGAATGCGTAACGGTATTGTAGTCAAAATATAATTTATGAAATAAAAGTAACCAATGTTAAGTATCATAGACCAATAATGCGATGCATTTTTTTACAAGGCTATAAAGAGTCGTGAAGTGAGTCGAACCTATTTTGAGCGGAATTGAAAAGTGTGACGACAGTTAATATTTTCAATGCGCTATTATATTATTTTTAATAGTGCACTATAAAGTCGTTTTCCTGTAGCTATTACTGAAAGACATTTGCTATTAGTTCATGAGCAATTAGTTCTCATTTATTAACTGAGCACATCTTGAAATGCAATTGTTACTTAATGGTTTCACATGCCAACATTATACCGTTTTAGACAAAATTCTTATAAAACCGTTATGTTAACATGTTGTTCTATTTGTACGTGTTGTATTTTATTTTAATACAGCAGATATTGTTAACCAGTGCGCGTAAGAAACGCTATTTTTAATCGTTAATTTGCAATATTGCATGCCTAAAACAAAGAGAAGTTTTACAATTTACCAAAAAAAATTGGATTGTTCTGTTATTTTTTTAGTAAAATGCTATTTTCAACGATGCAAAGACTTAGAAGACAGAGGATGGGTGTGCAACTACAATGGTGTGGGAAAACTGGTCGAATGTGAAGCCGACGAAGTTTGCTTCGAGGAGTCATTTCCAGCAACTTCTGGTAAGAAGCGATATTTGAGGGAACGAAACTGTCGATCAACTGCACTGGTAGGGTTTCAGCTGTATTATCTCAAACCCTTTATCGACGCCATACACCCCAACGGAGGGTTCACGGGTTGGTCTGACTACGAATTTGATTACGCGATTGGAAATGCGGACTTTACTAACAACGGATTATCAATGCCACGTTCATTTGAGCTCGCTGAGTTGAGTAAGTTCTAAAAAGTGCATTATGTAGTCAATTCACAATGGGTGCGTGTTGTTTGGTTACAATTTCAGCTATAATGGGTATCGGACCAATTAATTGTAAATTTCCTGTAAATTACAGCAAGCTGCTACGAAGAATACTGCGGAAATGACTGCAGTCAAGGCCCCTGTAGATGGAGCTGTCCGAAGCCACTCCGTTATGTTTACTGTGGATCTCAACTGGACTGGGTATGTTAC
>JAQFZH010003125.1:0-14577 GCA_034695485.1 Entomobrya nivalis | reverse complement strand
CTCCGATATTACTGTTGAATATTACCTACTAAATAAGTGTTCCACACACAATGACGCGTGGTCAGTATCTTATACTAAGCCGTAGTATTTCAAAAATGTTTGAAAAATTTGGGGTGATTTTATAATTTTTAGACAGAGCTTAGAGCAAAATGGAATGTTTTTTTTTTCTTCTGAATAATCAAGGTAATTCATTCATCCTATTGATGTAGTGAACGATACGATGGCACCTTTTTCTTTCCAAACAAATCAGTAGCTCTGCTCTCAGTTAACTGCTACAGTTGATTTGTATAGTTCATATAAAAGGCCTTTGAAGGTTAAAAAATAGACTTTAGTTTCGGAATTGTAAGGTGACAGATAGGTTGGGTGTGCCCGGCCAACATACAAATAAATTTGAAATTATACTCTTGTGAAATATACAACAATAACAACCACAAATTCAAAAACAAAAATGCTGAAGTTTTCTGTAGTGATTCTCTGTGTTGCCGCTGTGGCGCAAGCCCAGCGTGGCGGTGCCCGGGTAAATCCCATTGACAATGAATCGAGGACTACCACAACCCCTGTCCCAATCTTGCGTCAAATCAACAAGTAAGTTTGGAAAATATTTGTGCATCATAAAATATTGTTTTCAAGGCATAATTTAAAGGTACGTCTCAATTGACCCTGTTAATTAACGTGGTTCATTGATCCTTTTTGTCCTTGTGCAGAGTCAACGAAGATGGTTCATACACTTACGGTTATGAAGGCGCTGATGGTAGCTACAAAATTGAAACCAAGTCCGTAGCTGGGGAAGTCCGTGGAAAGTATGGATATTACGATGATACTGGAGCACTCCGTGAAATCGAGTATGGCGCATCGCGTCAAGGATTTCAACCACAAGGAACTGACGTCAGACGTCCAGAATCCGCTGTAGCCATGGCCCACGATCCCATTGATGACAGTGGTTTCTACGATCCAGAGAGATACGAAAGACCTTTTGCTTATGACCGCAATTCTTACCAAACCGAAAACCAACAACAACAACAACCAGCCAGACGTCCAGCCAGCGGAAGAAGACCAGGAGGTCGTAGACAAAAGCAATACACTCTTCCAGCCCCTGCCCCCGCTCCAGTAAATTATGCACCACAACCACAACAACAGCAATACCAGCAACCACAACAGCAATACCAGCAACCACAACAGCAATACCAGCAACAGCAACAACAACATGTCGTTAACCACCAAGCTCCAGCTACCCCAGCCCCTCCACAAGCTCCTCAAAATTACTATCAACAACAACCCCAAGCTCCCCAACCCCAGCCATTTAACCAAGCTCAACTTTTCCACGGCCACCCAGCCAAGAACATTGACATCAACACTGGATCATACAGTGTCCAATATGGTCATCACGGTTAAAAACTCCTATTCAAATTATCATAAATACTAGTGCAAATTCACAAAATGAACTGTACTAAATTACTGTGGCCATTATTATTTAGCAAATCTTTGTTTTAGGGTTAAATCGTTAATAGTTTTTTATTTACATTGAATATACTGGAATACAACAGTCATTATATACATATATTTTTTATTGCAAACAATTATACGTAAACGTTATTTTATTTCTTCCATACGCTCACCAAAGTCGACTAAATTATATTAAAAGACTTCTCTTTAAACATGTTCTACCCTTTCCTCTATTTTATTTCTTTGTTGGCTACAAAAGTGGATTCAAATTGTTATAATTAATCAATAATATCATCCACAACTTCATTCATCACGCATAATAGGCATTATTACATATAAACGTTGAGGATGATTCTTCGCTTTAATAACAATGAGAGGATGCGGTAACAACGGTATATTATGTAAAAATGTGCAACATCTTGTTCATAAATGTTTACCAGTAAAGTCCCAGGAATATCACAAACGTATCAGCAGTATTCATTCATTACACAATAATCTCAGGCCGACTCATAAAGAAATGCTTAAACTATGCATGCATGATAAAGGAAGGATGATGATTATTACCGACAGAATGCCAAGAAGTAAATTAATATGGCAAAAGTGTAATTGAGATCTTAAGGATTTTTTTTTACTATACTTTAATGTTATGAGTAGGCTTGAGAAATAAAGGACTGATCCAACAAAGATCACATGAGCACCAAGTACCTATACATAAACTACCTGTGTGAACTATGAACACTTGCCTGGCCAACGAACGGAGGAGATCAGGCTGGTGGCTCCACACTTTTTTTTGGGTCAAGTGCATCATTGTTTACATCTAAAACGCAACGTATTGCATTTAATCAATGGCAAGAAATTATAAACGGTAAGTACGTTTGGTATTCTAGTAATGATCGTCAACAACAGTATCAGTTCTTTTATGGGTTGTCGGCAACAATGCAAGCTTATATAAGATAAGCATAGGAAATGTGTAATATGACAACATAGCGCACAACACGCTTCTAACCAATTTACCTTAAACTTCATTCAAGAATCTTCAGGAACTTTAGTTGGTAAACCCTGCATTCTGCATTGTGTATGGTTAGCAATCTTTGTTGAAGATGAGACCAAAACCAATCATTGTTAAAGTCTATTTTTGCATTGTTTGTTTTTGAAGTGCACTGATAGTTTGGCACATCTTCCGTTTCATACAACACCAGTAGTAAAACAGATCATAAAATTGAGAAATTATAAGCATACGAATGGAAAGATTTACAAGAAGTCATAAACCTGCATTTGCATCTGTCAACTTGACAAATAAACTGCTTAAGTTAAGTTTTACATGGTTTATCAAGGTTAAATTATCAGATAAACTTGTGCAGGGCCCTGGCTTCCAGATAACAACAATAACAAGTCAGTTATGTTAAGCCAATTACAAATAGATTTGTACTCAGGTAACCCTGCATGAGCGACATAAGGCTGACAATATGTAACAATGATTGCATGTTTTAGTATGTGTTGGTATTGTGTGATCTTGGGCTCAAGCTCATTTACGACTTATGACTACTGCTACTAACTAAGGCTAACACACTCCATTACATTATTTAAGTGGCCAATCACACGACAAAATCGAATACCTTTGTTTTTTCACTTTTTACAGGAAGGAAGGATGTTCATACATACATATTTTACTCCGTTATATAGTCTAGTGTCTGATCCATTGTGTGTGGCAATGTTGCATTGCCCACCAAGAGCAATAATAATACTTTATGTAAACTTGATACAAAGAAGGACGTTTGTTGCCTTGCGTCATACTTGAAGCTGACATTGAAACCAGAGAGGAAGTAGTCCTTGCGGAATGCAATATTTGACGATCTTCTTATTATATACAGCTAGTTGACTTGATGTATCTTTTTTGCGCATGCATGACTGGCTCCACTATTTTATTGCATGCCTTATATCCATCCATGACATTATCCATATCCTCTTCCTTCCTTTATCCATCTTTCCACTTCATTTCAACCTAGCAGCATTCGTATTCATTACTCTTGAATTTTTAAGCATGAACACGAAGAAAAAGCATCCTGCTAAACCATCATTGTCCAAAACTGTTACGATTGGTTAGCGATATTTCTTATGCCTCTCCAGCTATTTTTCGTCTCTTGCTTTATTACCCATCTTGTTAGTTATCTTCTAACTTCCTTCCTGGTACACACACGCCACTGCACACATGCACCACCACCACCACCAGCACTTTTCTTCTAAATTATATTCACAGCTTTTATTACCAATATGTCAATGCAAATTTAGTTTATGATAAATCTTTATACGGACAATCTTATTTTCATTTCCGACATCTCCATGAGCAAGACGTGTATGTTTTGGTGTCGCGGTGTGGTATCAGTGCTTATTTCCTTAAACCTGGGTAATAATCAAAATTACTGCTGTAAGTCACAATTACAAGTTGCAGTTAACGTGCATATGTTTCACACATTCAAATTAATAGACCACACAAAATACCGGTTATTAAGTGCATTCTTCCGTTGAAAAAATCCATAACTGTTCACTTTGTTTTTGAGTTACTGGAACTAAAATCGATTGGCATTGCATATATTTTTTGGAAGATGGACGTGGACTCGGCTGAGGAACAGGAAAATCTTTTGCTAAGATTGGTAAGCAATGACAATTATAATGCTTTCCAGACATCGCGAACGTTTCCACTGCTAAATTGTTTTCATGTATTATACTTTCCCGTGCAGATTGTTCTTCTATTGATTATTGGAAGCAGGGCCTCTGGAGCTTGATATTTCGTAGTTCTTCATGATAACAAAAATCAGTACCTGATCTAGTCACCACCGCACAGGATAGTGAGCAAAGAGTACCACAAAAATGATTTAATGAATGAACTTTCATGGATCATCGAATTTTGGAGTGCTATGAATTCATTTCGCAGCAAAATATGGAAAATTATACAGTTACTGTTTCATTTTTACAATTTGATCGATTTTGTGATTTTTTTCGAAACACACGTGAAAATTTCATCTTGAGATAGCGATAGTAGTGCAGGTTTTTGTTACTCTAATTTATTGAATGCATCTGTCTTGACTCTTTACCTTTATCTTATATTTTTTAAAGTTTTGAATAGTGATTGTTACATTATATTGATGTTAATATATTTAGACAGAACAGAGAAATTGTTATCATGCAATAAAGCTTATTAACTTTAGTACTTATGACCTGTCAAAAACACAGACCTTTGATTCGACAACTTTTCTTTAAAAATAGAACAAAAAATAACACGTCGGTAAGTCCTTTGCCACTTTTAAAATGACTTCCACGTTTACAATCAGACATTGAAGAATTACTAAAGCTTCAAACATAATTATCCATACACACAATTTTAACTGATCGGTTTCTCAGATTTTTACCTTTAAAAACAACGCTACTTACAACTTACTGGTACAAAAGCAAAAAGCATCATGCAAAAAAAATTAGGGAAGATCTACAACACACAAAGCAATGCAGCAGAAAAGGATGAATTTTGTAAGTACATTTTCCTTTCACGAAGTGGAGTCAGTTTTGTGGTAAGGTGAACGCTGGAATCCTCCTCCTCACGTATACCAAGCCAGAAAACATGAGCATCCGACCACTGTACGCACTGATAGGTCTAAGTCTAAAGTACTGGTATGGTGTTTTCCGCTGAATGCCGTACCATGGCAAAGAGCATCAGCATCAGAGACAGTTCACAAAGCTGGCTCCAAAACAGAGGGTGAAGCCCAACTGGAGTATCCCAATATTGGATACCACACCCACCCGCCACCACCACCCGTAGTGGTGTAAGTGTGCGGTAGTAGTATTACCATCATCATCGTCAACTCACTCTTTTTCATCTAAAAGATCATACTGGGATTATTGTCAGGGATTATGGTAAAAACAACAAAATCTCTCCCGTTTTTTGTTTACTTCCTTAAACGACTTGAGTGTCTTCAACACTAGTATAGATAGAGCCCGATCAGGACAAGGGATTAATATGGGATAATCGAAATGATCATGGATTCAGTAGAACGTCACATCACCAACACACCAAATCCACTTGGTGCTTGGATATTGTGCTTCTCAATGTTCTTCTGATGGACTTCTCTAACCCTTTTGTATAGAAAGGGAAAAGAATGCTGATGCAAAGCACAAGTTCCTTGTACGAGAAGCTTTCGAAGTTGTGGCAAGTCGCGTTCTCTGGGTCTTCTTGTTTCTACTGACGTGGTTTGTTACCAACATTAAACCATACGCGTACAGTAGTCCACATTTATCTTTGTACATGGTATATGTAAAAAGGAAGCTCTTTGATTTTTGTTAAACGAACAGTCCTGTGTAAGAATGTACTGAACGAGCTATTGATGTGTGTGAGAAGTGGAAGATATAAGTAGCAAGTACGTTTTGTATGCCATTTTACAAGCAACTTTGTGTAGTAAGCACGATGGCTTGGTAAAGTATCCAACTTTTCAAGAGTACACTTTTATAGAACCGCATGCATTCCTGATTTGATGATAACTCCTTCCAACTTCTCTTACCATGCTCATCATCACCAGTCAACATTGTGCACTATCGTCACCTCATATAAAGCTACAGTACTTGGCGCAAATCTTCCATCTATCTTGAATAATATGCATTTAGCAGGCAAAAAGTCAAGTAAAAAATTAAATCCTATATTATAAAGTTGGTAGTACGTACAGTATAGTGCTCTATTGCGACCAAGTTGTGTTACGTCGTTACTTGATTCATGCATGGTCTATATGTACTACTTGTATGGAGTTTTTTGAGATGATCTCTTTACATGCAGACAAGTGCAGAGGAAGATTTTTACAGTGCACCATATCCTAACATTGGCTAACGTTATTTTCGTGGCAGGTTGAATACGAAACTCGTTCGAGCTCCGTTTTGCCTTTAATATACAGACAAACCATGAAATTGTCGTAAGTATTCTCACCTTTGCCGAGAGAGAGCGACATATTTATTAAAGGCAATGAATAAGCTAACTTTATACAATAGGTACAAATTTTCGTCATAACATATTTTAAATTCGAATTAAAGTTACATAATTGTATAATAATAAGTCAATTTACATTAAAACGTTAAAAAATGCATGGTTCATTTGTAGTCATCTTGGTCCTGAGCCGTATTTTTCTGAGTGCATATAAAAAAATTGGGAAGCTCACAATTCGAGTTCCGTACCACTGGCGTATCGTCGTTTTTTTCGAATCCGAAGCTCACACACAGTTCCCGTCTCAAACCATGAGGACCACCGGGATCCTTGCCTTTTTTGTCGCTCCAAATGTAAACTCCGCTAAATGCAAAAGATGAATTTAGAAAATGATGTGGAGACTGCAATTCGCCGGAAAGGTCGTCATCTTCTTCTGAGGAGGACCGGTCCATGGGTTTGGTTGCAAAAAATATAGGTGCGGTCATATGCGAACTCTGGAAACGACCAGAGGTCCAGAATTGGAACGGGACTGACTCCACTAATAACAAAATAATATACAAAACCAATTACGATTGATGTCCACGTTATGATTGTTTCAAGATACTTATAAGTACAATTTATGAAATCGAATAGGTCTTACCCCCAACAAAATCCTCTTCCCATTTAAAAAGGGTACGGAAAAAAAGTTTCGTCACGAATTTGTCCATGCTAAAGAGAGACATATTCCTATCCATACAGTACCGCATAGCTTGGTTCCAGTTCAACTGCACACAGAAAAAATCTTGTTTGGAACACTTACGTATATTTTAATAATTAATTTTCTAATGCTGGTTTCTTTACCTGGTAATTACTGGTATAATAGCTACCAGATTGGCTCACATTGGAGATAAAAACTAATCCTCTGTCCTGCATCAGTTTCATGTTGGCTTCAGCTATATTTCCCAAACATTAAACGGTTAGTATGTAAAAAAAGAATGTTACGTTTATGATAATTTTAGCTAATGGAAAGATTCTTACTTTCTTTGCTCTCTTTATAGCATTCAGAGGTAGTGGGAAACATGCATAATACGTTGTATGTCCCGTTACAATCCACATCTGCCGAACCGACGGGTCCGCCCTTGAGATAAAAAAGAAGAAAATTAACCAGGAAGTTTACCAATGACCAATTTCCAAAACTTTAACATTTAAAAAGAAAAAGAATGCGAAAAATTACATATGCATCCCGTCTTAGTGCAACACAATCAGCAGTCTCGTTCTGTAAAGAAAAAAGTAATGAAAATTGTATTATTTTTTTATCAATATTACAATCTTTCGAATTTCTAAATTCATATGAAAGAAATTAACCTTATCATCCGGTTCCGATAACAAAAAATTCTGAAAAGTCAGTTTCTTCCCGTTTTGATGCTTGAAGACTCCTTCCTCTTCAATATCATTAGCTCCAATAAAAAATTGTTTTTCGGCCTTTCCAACAGATAAGTCTATAAAATACGAAAATTCATTTATATTTAGAGCTTATTAGAGTCACAGTTGAAATAACGTTCTATGCTTTTGCAACTTACAGTTCTTGACAAAATTCTGGACAACACGATGGTCCTCCATGTCCTCAAGTTCCGCCAAGTCGAGCGCATTGTCGTGGCAAACATCTTTCGCTTGCGCATAAGTATATGTACTATCGCTGTCAGCGAAAAATTTGGAATTCCCATACAGCCGAAAAAGGGGTCCTTTTTGTTTCGCGGAACATGCACCGTCATCAAAAGTCTCGGTGGACATGATCAGTGTCTTCACTTTCTTCATGGGGCCAGTTTCTACTCGTTTACCTTTGTTATCGATATGGATATCCCCATGTCTGCGAACCAGTGATGAAATCTCCGTATCAGTATCTGATGGACTAAGGATTGGTAGCGTATCCACATTTGTAAAATCTTGTCCTGTTATATGACTAGCACTTCCTCCAGGGACGTTTGGGTCGGCTACGTTAGGCGAAGAAGATTTTGCAGGGGTATCGGGTTGTTTGTCATTAGTATTCTTAGTAGTTACATTGTTAGGTGCGTCACTCTGTGCTAGTGATGCCGGGTTAACTACAATTTGGGATTCGAAAAGAATTAATGCCTTGATCTAGACGGTATATAATATCTTTCTCTTCCAAAAAATAAAAGTTGTTTGTGTACCTTGTTCAGATAAAAGTAATACCGAAGCGATAATGTGCATTACATGCACCTTTATCGGAGTCATTATTCTCCGATAAGACGCTCAATAATATTACACTCTGCACTGTACAAGACAGACTGAAAGTTTTCTCTTACTTTGCATAAATTTATACTTTTAAAATAGGATTTCGTTTTTATTATACCTTGAACTTTTTTATTAACGTTGAAATACAATTTAGAAATTGAGCAAGTCTTATTGAATTTCATTTTGAACAAGGACTTTTTACGCAATATATTTTGACAAATAGAGAAAGTTTTGCAGTTCATTTTTTATTCATTCATTGTCTATTTTTAAAGACAATACATGTGAAAGCTTCATTTTTATGCAGCATTGTGCAATAGTATGAAATGAATTGTGCAACATTTTAACATGTAATTACACAATTAATAATCTTTCAAGGACATTTATTAATTTTTGCGATAAAAAAATATGTAAGGAACGCTGCGAGGACAATTGGCTTGAGATGAAATACCTTATTACCCAATTAGTAGGACTCGGCTCGCTTATCCACTGGATATACACCAATGTGTGCAATACCTCTATACTTTCTCCCAAGAAGCAAAATCCAAGACAACTGCTACACTAATATGAATGATAATCAATCACCCCTTCTTCTCCATAATCAACACTGCTGCTCAAATTCTACTCATGGCTCATGACATGGCATTGCTTTTGCACTCATTTGCCTACTAACCAGCGCTTTTATTAGAAAACCCATATTCCAATTTTTCAAAGTCAAAATTCATGTCGTCATTTCCAACAACAATGCCCAAATGTCGGTCCGGAAAGTTAAAATTAGAACGCAAAATTAAAATATGTGTACATGAAGTAGATAGCAAGCACATTGACTGTGAAATAAATTCTCACCACCCAAAAGAATTTAAACTAAATACTTTGAATTCTATAGCTTCAATATTTCAGAAGGTATAATAATATATATTTACAAAGCGCAACGAAAATAGAATAAAAACAAACACAAAATATTCAAAGATGTAAAATGAAACAGATTTGTTCTTATGACTTCAAATTCTACAGATAATACAAAAGATCCTCCTTTGCCTCCCTCATTCTGCCCATAAAGCACTACGCTTGTGTAGCAAACCCTTAAAACAAGCAGTGGAACAGTACGTTGGATTGAACATCATTGTCTCCGAAAACCATACAGATTATGACACCTCCAACAGAATTCAAATTTTGAATAAGGAGCTTCTAGCTTCTCTGAAGCACGTTGGAATTAGAAGGCTGAAGGGAGTCCAATTAACCAGAACGAAATTTTATGACATTGTTACCTTCCCATATCTCCTTCAAAGTATACATTTATTTGGACAAATTGATCAACAAATTCTAGTAGGAATTCTAAAAGAATGTTGGAACCTTCGTTCATTAAAATTAGAAGAGCCAAACCAGTACCAAATGTTGGTTCGTGGCAATTTTATAGAATTCATGCGTTCCATTGGAAATTTAATCGGACGGCAATCGGTAATCCGTTTGAAAAATTTAAGAAACCTTAAGATACACTGCTCGACCACGTCCACTATGGGCTATATGCTGGTCATACTATCTGCTTTAGAAGCGCCCAACCTGGAAAGTTTACAATGTTGTCTGGGACCTATTCATGCAAATTTTTACCCACTAATCACAGGTCTGATTGTAAACGTTATCAAGACAGCGCATCAAACTTTAAAAGATTTTTGGCTGGTCGTGGAAAGTAGCGACGCATACCCAGAAATAACTGCAAAACGGCGATTCCTAAGAAAACTCGCACTTTTCAACGAAGAATTAGCTGATGCATTGCCAAAATTTGAAGAAACATTTAAAAAGCTTTTCTGGAACGATGAAGACAGAGATGAATGGCTAAAAGATATTTTGAGTGATGCTGGAATGCACAACCCAAACCTCGAAAACGTGCGTTTGGATATTGATACAATGGAAGACTTTTCAAACAATTGGTTTCATTTTGTGAAGCCCCAGCATTCCTTGAAAACACTGGAATTACAAGCTTGTTGTCACTGGTCGCTTGTGGCGGACATAGTGAAGAAAAATGCAAAGACTTTAGAAACACTTGGATTAATAATGGAATTTCATTCTCCAATGGATTTGGCGGCTCTATTGAAGGACTGCACAAATTTAAAGAATCTCATATTAAAAAACTTTGATTTTGACTGGATGAGTACTGAACAATTGGAAATGAGAAGAACTGGACACGTTGTCAATGCCAAGTTTGATGAGTTATTTCCACAAATGGAAAATTTAGCACTATCAAATTTACTCATTCGCTCTTCAGATCTTAGCCGAGTGACCAACATGTCAAAATTAAAGGACTTGGTCATATCATTACTGGAAGTAGACGCTGAAAATGGGGACTTCATGGATCCTAACAACATGTTTGGTTTGTTGTACGAGGATTTTATGGAATTACTTCACAGACGAAATTTGAATCATCTTGTGGTCAGTAAAGAAGCGATCATTTATTATGGCTCATTGGAAAAGAGAACCCAAGATGAAGAACAATTTAAATCACTGATTGAACATCAAATGTTTCACACAACAAACATTTTAGGATGGCAACTTCTAGGTATCGATGAAGAACACATTGCTGTGGCACATGGGGACGCGGTGTCAGTGTCTGACTGGATATTTCCATTGCTAATATCAGTGGTTGATGATACAATAGAGGCTGATATGATATCCCTGAGAAGTTTAGTTTTTGATGACTATGATTATTAATGAGTGATAAATGAAAAGCGCCTTTTGTTGTTGAAGTAAGTTTCGTGGGGATGAGAATAAAATGGGGAGGGAGAAATCTTTTGGGTGGGTGTATCTAAAAAATCTGCACACTGTGTTTTTACTAATTTGGGAATTATATAAATTATGGGCAGTTGTAAAAATGATAAAAGAAGACCACACGCAATTCGATTTTGTAAGATAAATTTCATTCAGAGCAGTTACAGTTGAATGCAATTACTAATAGCATCTATATTACAATTACAGAGGTCATTTTATTAGTCTTTCTTATTCATATTTTACCTCCCACTTGTAGCGAATTCACCAGAATGGTAAATTTTCAAGATTGAAGTCATAAAACAAGCAGATTAGTTACAACAGCAATGGTTCATGCTGAGTGTGAAATGGTCATTCAAAATGGTTCACCATTTTCTCTACAACTGCTGCATGAGAATATAATATTTCGGCTTTGTTGAGTGTTGAGCGTGGTATGCGTAAAGGTGTAAACGATTTGCCAGTTTGCCTCCTGTCATTGTCATTTCAAATAATGTTATTCAGAGCAAATTTGCAAGAAAATGTTCTATTACTTATTTCCATAAAATTTTGAAATAGTGATCTTTGCCCAACTTTGCAAGGCTTTAATGTGTTTGCAGTCATAATCCTTCACATCTTGTACCAAGAACAACAGGAGCAACTTCGCAATTATTGCTTTACTTACTAACCCTTATCATGTACCATATTGTTCTAAGATATGAACAAAGTAAAACTCTTTTGCATAAAAAAAATTTGAAGAAGTTCATCATCATTAGAACCAATGTTCTTTTGTTACAGGGCGGGGATATCAATGTTGGTAAAATTTGATGGTTAATAAATTCACAAACATGTTCGAAACTGGCAGCTTTTTGACATTCTTTTATGCTTTATATTTTTTGGTGGTAGATTTTTTTAAATTTGGATTTCACATCACCCCTATCACCCCACATTGTGTTTTGTCTTACAAGTATTAGTGGTCCAAGTCAATAATTAAATGTAATTGTATGACATGAATAATATCACAATATAAACAAGATTTGTGATAGCCGTAATTGTAGTAATTGGTAATTACTGCACAGAAGGGAGACCGTGTACACACAACCGCTCCTCACTCAGCACGTCGTTGACCCTACCTAATTATTCGTTACAGTTGTTACAATTACCTACATGCATATTCAAAATTTATATCACTACCATCCCACATGCAAAAAATTTCATTAAAATATATTGGTGTTTGGGTGATAGAAATGAGTTTGCGTGATAGTATACGGTAACAATACGTTGGTTGTTGTCAAAAATGACGAGCTTGATTAAACTTGAACTCATTTTTTTCGAACGAAATTTGTACCTGAAATCAGTGCATTGAATTTTTCGTTTCATGTAGGTACTGTACAGGTAAATTAATTTTTTTGAATTTTAAGTTCAACCAATGCCAATGCCAAATAGCTTCATAACAATTATGAGGGTTCCATTCAAAATTCCAATCTGAGTTACAAAAGTTTTTATAAGTTTTACGTTTGTGTTAGGAGCAGATAAAAATACTATTTTAGAGGTCAATCCTTTTCATCATGCCATAATTGTAATCGCATGCATGGACTACATAAATTCTGAACTACCTAAGCATTGATGATCAGATCAATCTTTGTATGTCAACGTGTAATTTTTCTAAAGGATTAATTGAGTAGTTAGCTATTTAATTTGGTGCACATTATTACGCACCAAATATTACTTAATCGAAAGATTCTATTAAATGAAATTTCATACCAAGTGTGCTCAAGTGTTTTTATTTGTCGGAATTATTATTGACATGACATGTACAAAATTGAACGATTTTTATCTTTACGTGAGACATGTCTATTTGTTCTAAAGATATTACTTCGTAAAATATAGGTATATTACTATACTATATAGGTATTAAATATATGTCTAAAATATAGATATATTACGATAAAATATAGACTAAATTATAGACATACTAGTATCGTTTTAAACCATTTTTCAATGATATATTATCGTTATTCAATATTAAAATGTTATTATCATTAACGGGCATGAAAACCTGACAATAATTATCACCCCAGGGGAAAATCAGTATCACAGACTATCATAAGGTTAAGGTTTTTGACTTTTTGAGCGCACCATGCTAATGTTAATGAAATGAAGGTCAAATATTTTGATATTATGACTGATATTGGGAAGGCATATTCGTTATCATGTATAATATTGACAGATGCCTTTAGCTTAAGTCTAATTGAGTTCAGAAAAGTCAAGAAAATCAATATACATAAAATATTTTTTGTTCCTAAAAATATATTAAGAAATGTGCTTGTAATGCATTAAAGCATGAAAAATACTTTAATAAAAAAGCGGCGATCTCTTTTAATTCTAAGATGCAATATCTGACTGACAATGAGTACCTTAATGTGTCATTGAGAATCGTTGCATAGATTTTGCGACAACTGTTTTTAGGAATTTTTGGGGTGGTGTTGGTTCTTTCTGCCTCTTGTCATGTTAAGGTTGTATGGTGCATGATCAATAAGATTATCGTCAGGGTGTAATATATATGCTTATCATGGAATGGATTTAAGATAAATTGAAAGCGTGATACGTTGATACGTATGATAATTACGAGTCGCATTTTATCTAAGCAAAGTGTAATCCAAGTTCAAATATTTTTCAAGATAATATAAGTGAAAACACGACGTCTTAGTAAATACGACGACAAGGATTTATAGAAAATGTTGTGTTCAGCACTAAACAGAATAATTCGGCAGTTTACGAATCATGTTTATGAAACTTTTGATTTTCGATCCCTTTTTAAAAGTCAAAATTGCTCGAAGCCTTGAGACTCAGGGCGTGTTAAAGTCAGATAAGTTTACAAACTATGCACTTTTGACTTTGTCTTTTACTTCGTTTGCTGAGTCATTCAACTACTACGATCGGCATTTTTCCATTTAAGGTTATGGTTATACTTACAGTGCCTACTTGAATACAAAATATTGAAATAGAAAACTTCAATTCACAAAAGTTATGAATCAAACAATATATACATAGCCGCCAAACTGTAACAAAATTTTGATAATATTATTATCAAACATCGCATCATCATCTTCCAAGTTTGCAACAATGATGCAACATTCAAAATATGTATCAAAATAATCATATCATAATATCGTCATAACCATTCATCTCCAACATAACAATAACAATGG
>JAQFZH010003124.1:0-14578 GCA_034695485.1 Entomobrya nivalis | reverse complement strand
AAAGTGTTTTGGGGGGGATATGTTTTGGGGGGAAAGTGTATTGGGGGGCTTTGACTTGGGGGGAAAGTGGTTTTGGGGGGAATAGGTCACTTGGGGGGAAATGGGCTTAGGGGGGATGGGCCGCGAGACTCTTATATGTGTAAGGAAATTGGAACTATTTTAATTTCGCGTTGAAGCGTGTATGTTTTAGATTATTTAATAAAAGTTACAACTTAGATTTACAATTTTTAATGCGATTCTAATTATTATATTGAGATAATTTGGTTTGGTTGAAAAAGCACATATATGCCTCCTGCATATATTTTTACTATTATAAAATATTATGCTTGTGTTCTAAACTTGATTTGGTAACGTATGAAAAACCAAATTACATATTTAGGTGGTGGTTTTTGATTAGTTGATCTTTAACGGTAATCACTTATTATTTATGTATGGTATTTATTCCTTGTTTTGAAAACAACCATGTATATAATTAAGCTCGTTTTGAAAAAATTCAAACTGTTTGAACGCAATAAATTAAATGAACAATTTAAATGTTAATGTAAATTGGTTTTCTAGAGTTTGGCAATCATCGTCCCTACTTTTTTACATTACTGTCCGCTCAATGAATCAGCAGGTTGCTTTACTTTAATTTACCTTCTGCTAACATCAGTTTAGCATAAAATAAAATTACTTTAGCACCTTTAAATTAATAAGTATCCTAAAACCTACGGTTTGCATGTTTTTAAAAAATCAGACTAAACGTCTGTAGGAAATGTGGAAATTGTATTCTGTAGTTAATGATTTTCTTGCATGCGTGAATGTCTAAATGTTTTTGATCAATTTGTTTCATGCCACTTTAAAGTTTTAATCCAGCACAACCAGCTCGGACTTCTGAAACCTTCCCAATTCTCATTTACTTAAAATGTCAAATAAAAAGTGTGTTTAAATGGAAATGTCTTGCTAGATGAATTTAGTTGAAATTCGAATTTATAGAAAAATTCAATTAGTGGCCAATATTAAACAATTTAAAACCACAATTAGAAAAAAATCAAAGATGATTATCTGTCATTTACTTCCCATATTAAAAAATCTTTAATTGGAAATTTGTTGGATAATATTGAAAGAATTTAGTGGAAATTTAAACACATTAAAAGTTAAATTATCGATGGAAAGGAAGATGGGATTGCTTTTCGCAATTAAATATTGGGAAGCAGTTTAAAACAGCAATTAGAAAAAAATCAAGAAAATAATTGTCAGTCATTTACTTTCCTTATTTAAATTTCTCTAAATGGAAATTTCTTGGTTACTAATAAACGTATTTACCTGAAGTTTGAACACATTTATAAGCTCATTTAAATATTGATGAAAACTAATATAGGCGTTTATTTTACAATTTAATATCGAGAAACCGTTTAAAACTTCAATCAAAAAATGAATAAAAATCAAAGTTGTGAAAAATATACGGAGCAGTCTACCTGTGCAGTGATGTTTTTGCTAGTGGTTTTAGTTGCTTCACAATCTGGATTAAATAGCAGCCTAAAACAATTTTATACTCAACTCAAAAAAATCATCCTGAATTATGCTTGGCTTTTAAACATTTTTTGGGAAGTTCAATCGTTTGTTGAGGAGTTGTTTTAACTAAAAATGACTGTAATTTTTTTCTTTTCTGCAGTTTTGTCGGAATTCTTTCAGCTTCCAGATATCTGATGTGAAGTGTTTATTGATAACATCTTAAGCTCGTGAGAGTTTCCAGCATGCGTAGATAAATTTGCTTTGTTAGAACAAACAGAAGTACATTTATAGTGCAACTAACTTGTGTGCATTTGAGTGAACAAATGTTTTGAACTATGTTCGTTATTAAAAACCGTTTTATCAAATCCGTGGGTTTTCAAAGCCAAGCAAAAAAGTTACATGTGCATGCAAATATCTAAAAAACAATTATGTAACCAAGCAATTTTTCAGGAGCTAGACAGACATTTAGATATAAACTCAAACTATAATATAACTATACTTCACATACAAAAACAATATTAAATTATGTGGTTTTACAACTTGATGTATTGAGTCTTTGTTAAAAAAACAAATTATCCAATATATTTTAATAAACATTTTCTTACTCATAGTTAAAAAAGTTAAACACAGTCAGACGAAAACCTAATAATACACCTGCATTCTATGTAATAGCTTGCTTTTGTAAAAAAATATAGATAATTTAAGATCAAATTAAAATTCTAGTTCACAATTTAAAATAAAATTTACCAGGAAGTAAAGCAAACCTTTTAAAAGTCCGAACTTTAAAAAAAAAAATTTAAAAAAAAATATATTTTATGTGAAACAAGTTTCGTCAAAAATTAATATCATGGTTTCAAGGATTATTTTAATTAAAATATGCTAGATTTATTTCGTATTTAAAACTACTAAGCTCACTTGGAAGAAGCCCAACCCAAATATTAATATTATAAAAGTTGAAATACACTTTGCACAGCTGCAGGTTGAATACGCCGCAACTTAACCATGACAACTACATTATTCTGGAAGGCTTGGGAACTCAGTAATTTAATTTACGATACTTTGTTAAGGTATCCATTTCCCGTAAAAATGATACCAAAATCGGAAAAGTTTGTTTTACAAAAACATTGCAAAAGGGTTAACATAATATTATTTGTCTTGCTATTAGCTCTATTCCTCTACCTTAATCTGGTAATACAGGCAGTCCTTTTAAGATCAATTGAGCTGAAGATGTATAAAATACTAGTAAATATTGCAATAGGTGGCACAGTCGTACTGTGTCTTGTTCTTTCCGGGATAATACTAACTTGTTCCCATACCCTAATGATACAATTTTATAACACATTGTTCCAATCAAACAACTGTTTCTTAAAATTTAGTTGGTTCAATAGAAGTACGCCTGTAGAGGACATGTCAATAGCCAATCTTCTTAAACAAGGTAATTTGAGAAAAATACGAACCTAAACTAACGATAAGCTTTAGTTACGTAATATACCATTATTTCAATTTTAGAACTGCTTGCTTTCCAAAAAGGACTACAATTGGATACTTGTGGCCTTTTTGCGGGGTCTCTTATAGTGATTCTCTTTTCAGTTGGCATATTCCTTGCCCCATTTGGAGTTTTAGCTGGTCTTGACCCATTCACTCAAACGATGAATGTATTTTATTCGAGTTTTATGGAGGACCCTAGTTTCAAGTATACTAGCTACTTTATAAGCTACATTTTAACACAATGGTGTACATTAGAGGCAACAAGAATTTACATACTAGTTTTAGTTCCAGTTACGACAATGTGTAATTTGTTTAATTGCCGTTTGGACTCAATTAGGGAACGACCCCTGATAAATAGTACATTACGTTTGTACGAACAACTTAACTACTTGAATCAAATTGGATCTAATGTAATTGCAATTATGATGGGATCACTTATGGGAATTGGTGTTATAATTCTTGCTTTCACTAACTGGGTTATTCTGAAAGGTTGGGGTATAATTCCAATGGATTTTTACATTATGATATTTTTTATTTCAATAATTAGTTATGGTGTTGTCAGCCAGTCGGTTCCTCTCGCAAGCAATTGCAATAGTAAGAGTAATGATATTATTCATAAGTGGAGTTTCGAAGTGTTATCTTTTTCCACTTCTGCGAAGAGAAAATATTGGAGGAAAAGAGTCAATGGACAGTTTCCTCTTTCAATTCACTATGCACAGACAAAGTTTGAAAATAATACCAAACTTAATTATTATTCTACCATTGTCAACCATACTATAAATGCTCTTATATTACTTAATTAGATTTAACATAGTATATTATTTAAGCTAGTCCATGAAAATCTAGTTACATACGCTTATATTATAGAATAACTAGGGTGTCAATTTTCATATAAAATTCCGCGAAAGAATCCTGGATTACATTAACAAACAAGTCATGTCAAGACATGAGGAAAACACGAAGATGAACCTGAATGTACTCTGACACGAATTGACATGTAATCTGACATCCGTCTGATATCGACATCTGTAATCTATTTAAACGTTAATTGGCCGTTAGTTCAAAAAATATTGAGTTTTAGACCAGAATCTCTTGACAAAATTTGATCACAATACTTTAATCCATGGATTAGTGCAATAAAAAAATCGTCTATTTAAAAAGCATGCAACCGTTCATTGGCCGTTACGCCTGTACCCTTAAACTGATTGGGCTGAAAATCAATAGCAATGGACCACTTGACCAGAGGAGTCTGTGTTCCAAGTTTGACGAGTATCGGTTCAATGAAATTAAAGCGCGTTCGGACAGACAGACGGACAGACAAACAAACTTATCGTATAACTACGATAAATCTTAATTCATCTTCGTAATGATCTACATTATTTTGCAATAATATTCTGTTAGCCTCATTGGATTCGATTGGATTAGATCTGCATTCGTAGCTTCCATATGTTATAAAATTAGCTTGTTCAACCCGGAGACAATAAACTCTGGAAAAATGATTAAATCAATTTAATTATTATAAAACTTGGATAATTATTTACGATTTAATTACGATGTTAAATAACTTTGCAGTGAAGTTCCGTATCTATTAATTATTGATAACTCGAAGTATATTTTAGAGGAAATGTTATTTAACCAGATTATATACATTCAATTGTATAAAATTTCTGACACCATTGATATGTTTAGCATTTGCGAACGATCTGACTATAAATAAATTTTATTTTTAGTTGTAAGGCTTGTCATTTTTGACACAAAACATTTTTTGGTCATACTTTTCAATTCAAAGTCAATTTTAGCTGATAATGTGTACTCATTAGTATTTTAAATGACACCAACATGATACGGACAGACGATTTTGGAATTTTGTTCCTGCAATCGTTTTACACAAGGTATACAAAAAACACGTCACCGTCAATATTTGAAGAGGTACATATTAAATTGACGATATTAATCAATCAATATGCGGTTATTGTGATACATCATACACACTTCATTCGCATCGTAATCAGCTGCTTAAAAATCAGTCTTGGTCAATTAGTAAAATTCAACATCCGCAATCAAAACTTCAAGTTATAATCGAAAGGGAAAATGGAAAAAAACATACATATGATTATGTTTTAAAACAACTTCATTTCGCAAGAGTTGATAGTTGTTAGCAAATATTTGCAGTTTTGATAAATACAATTTAATCTAGCAACCAGAAATTCTCCAACCGGTCGAATTTTTCTGATAGTAAAATAAGTACTTTCCTGTTCACAACAATATTACTCTTAATTCTTATACAAACAAGGAAAGTAATTATGACATTACTTCAGAATTGTTTTTGGATTTTCCTGTAAAACGTCAGGAAAATTTACAATAATTCGGTTCAGAATTGTCATGATCTGAATATTAAAATTGTTGTACTAGCGGTTTCGGGTAAAACTGCACGTTATTTAGTATAAAAAGAAAAAACATACGAAATCATTCTACAGTTAAATTTCAGTCAGTGATATCATCGGATCAATTAAAATTTTTAATTAAAAATTTTATCAAAATCTGAAAATGAGTACTGCACGTATTATATTCGTCACCATGGCGTTGGCGGTATCCATCTATTGTTATCCTGCGACAGAGTTAAACTCAGGTAATATTTTATGATAGAATATTTTTATATCAAATAATCAATAATTAAATGAGAACGTATGCAATTTAAAAAAATATATTTTGTTCAATAAATCCTGTCTAGATATCATGCAACAGAAGGGATTCCTTGGAGCCGTCGGAAACAAAGCTTTTATAGTTGAGCACTCAGTCGGGGTAAGCGCAATCTACTTGATTTTATTTTAATATTTATTCACATTTTTTACAGTTTTTGTGCTTATTTGTTTGAACAACGATTTACAGAACTGGACTCAAGGCAAAGCCGTTTGCGAAAATCTTGGTGTACGTCTAGCACTTATTGAAACTGCTGAAGAAATAGCCTTTCTAAATAGTAAATTCTCAACTGTTGACTTCGCTGGAGGTTAGTATCACGGCCAAAATACATAAACATTTTACATGTATAGGTTTGCATTTAATGTCTCAAGGTTAACGTCATTTGTACACATTTTATTAATAGTGTACTGGACGGCTGCACGAGACTCTCACCTACCAGAACAGTTTGTTTGGGATAGTACAAATAGAAGTGTCACTACACCCCTTAACTGGACATTTGACCCTGCAATTCAAAACAAATACTTGACTTGTGCGGCTTTTCATGTGCAGTCCTTGACATCATCTAGTTTGCGTATTATGGCTTGCAGTTATGCAAATGCACATGTGTTGTGCGAATTTTAAATCACCGAAAAGTAAAATAATTTTTAATTAATATGACCGTATTGTTTTTTGACTGGTTAACGTTATTTAAAAAATGCATTAAAATAAAATAATAAACCAACATGAACTAACCTGAATATTTTTTAAAGTTTAAAACTTTGAACTATCTCATCATGTACTTTTCACACAAAAAAGTCCTTTTTGGCCGCTTTTCAACTCTTGTTGTGTATAGATACTACTTACGTAAGCAATAATAATAAACCGTTTACTTTAGTTACCAAAACATATCTGATTATACGTTGCAGTCAAACAGAAATTTCTTCTAACTTTAACAGAATTGTTAGGATATGAACCAACAACTAGCATATCGTTACCCAACATCTTTTTAAGACAGCTAAAGGGCATCCAAATGTCACCGAAATATAGAGAAACACAATATTATTAAACGTTGATTTAAACTCAATTTTTAGTGGATTATTTCTCAATTATAGCTTATCTTCATTAAGTTTTATTATGTAATCAAATTTTGCAACTTTCATATGACATATTCATGATCATTGAAACAAATGTTTTCTGCGTTCTATTGGTATTCTACCTAACCCCTTCTACCGCACTAATAAACGTTGCCTGAAATCAATACCAGTTTAATATCAGATTGGATTTCATCACAAGTATGCAGAGCTTTCTATACGTAATCATCATCATGAACTTGAGTTGAATATTGGGAATAATCTTTTTTGGCACTGCGTTTTTATCATTCACTTTGAGTTTTAAAGATAAGACACCATACACAGATGATAATGGAATAAATTTGAAAGGCGAGTTGATCTGACTACTTGTCCAGTAGAGTTGTTTCTAACAGCTTGTAACGGTAAAATTTGAATGACTGTGTAAACTTTTGATGAAACAAAACATTGCATATCTGCAATACAACACAAAACCACAAATAATTTTATTCATGACACTACTTCCTTATTTACATATCAGCTCTTAAAAATTGGAAACCCAATTGTATAAATGTATTTCCCTTTTATTTCTGCTTACATGTGTGCTTCCTTAGGGTTTTCCTGTATTTGTTCAACATCACATTTATTCAAGAGAAATGAGCCTTTTTATCTGCGAAAATTCTATGCTCACAATAAAATTTATTTCATCAAATTTCTAGAATTATTTACACAATTACGATTAGCTAAATATACACAATTTATAAGCTAAAAATAACTTGGACATTCCGTCGTTAAATACACTGGATTTGTTTTGTGGTTGATGTTCAAGTTTCTGGAACACTCAATTCCTAAGTCAATTTCCGCCATCATTCGCAGTATTTTCAGTAAACCATTGCATGCGCGCATGGAAAAAATGCAGTTTTTTATATAAATAAAAGCGTGGAATTTTTTTAAAGTCATTTGCAAAAAGTTTCAGTGTACAGAAACAACTTGATCAACATTTATTTGCAATGTGTTCGTTACTTAAATTGGGGCTTTTATTTATTTCCATAACATTAGTTAACTGTTTGGAACGTAATCGAAAATGGGAAAGGATTGAAACAAACCTAGAAACAATTTACGGGAATCAAGGTGTCCCCGTAAAATTTTGCTACAATGAGACATCTGCTTCAAAAGTTGTCGCTAGTGTTCCTGGTTGTCCAAAGTCTATCGAGGGTATTCCATGGCTTTACTATGGAAACCCACCACGTTGTTTCTTAGCTGGTCACCATGGTCCCTGTCCAATTGGTCAAAAGCTACTTGCAGTACATGGTACTCCATTCGGTATTTGTGCATGTGAATGCTTTGTCGATGGTATACAAATCAGTTTAATAAAGTGGAAGCCATCTGGTCTCAACAATATTAATGATAAGACAATCCCAAATCAACAGCGATATTTTGAATGTCTACGCCAGAGCAACGATGGGAGTGAACTTGGACAGATTTTTGATACAGAGACGAAAACATGCTATTCAGTTAATTCACAGGTAATTAGCAAAATATGCAAAGCTAATCGAATTTATTTGTGATAACTAATATGGGTAAACTAATTAGGGTCCATGTGCACGGGGAAAAGTTGTAACTAGACTTGATTTCGAAACAAAAGCTCCCATTTGTAAGCAGCCAACCAAGGACACACACGTTGATGTTGATCCATTCTCCACGCACGGATGTGGTCCACCAAACGTAATAAGTGAATAAATGAATATACACAAGATCTTATATTGCCAGTAAAGTTATATTATACAAATATAATTTTATCGTTATACAGCTTTTCCCTGTTACGTCGGTTACATCAATACAAACTAATCGATGCAGGGAAGGTGAGCGATACAGCGAAGATTTGCGTAAATGTGTTAAGGAGCAACGATTTGTTGTGCCATGAGATGATAATCGTTTAATAAAATCAATATGACTACTTGATAAATAAAACAAAAATAATTAAATGAGAGTAAGCCATATATGGAAAATTAGAAAATAAAAAGCAGAGGCGACTGAACTATGATGTTTGTTATTATGAACATTTTGCACTTGTACTTACACTTTGTTGCGAACACACAAGGAAAATTCGGTTGGGGTCGGAAATGTCCAAAACAAAAATCACCGAACACTAAAATTTCCGAACCGAAATTCCCGAAACAAAAACGACAAATGTGTCAAAATACCAAATCACAAGTTGTTTAATCGGCTTCTTAGCAAAAACCATTTAAGCAAATGAACTAACTATTTCATTTCATCCAATTTTCATGATATTCAAATATTTGACTTAGTCAGAGTTCCTTCACAACTTCATCAATAGTACGAGCTTACTTTTTCGTAATTTTCACTGGGTATTGTTATATAGTTAATTTATAATATGTCTACACATGCACGACTGACCGATTATTTTAATGGATGTTTTCCAGTTCAATTTAAAACCTTGAAGATTTTACGATTAGAATATACATTGAAAACAATATTTCCTGGTTTTATAATCTATTAATATTTATCTTAAAAGGTTTTGTAGTTTCAATATAAATTTAAAGAAAATTGCTTGACAATGTTTTTCTCAAATGTTAGAAAAGCTAATAACACAATCCAGATCAACCTTAGTAATCTAATGATCCGATCCTATTTTTAAACTTCATTAAATTATTATTACATTTTCCTTTAAATAACTCGAGCAAACAATGTTGGGCTGTCGAAATAAATCATTTCAGGTTTTAGTAGTTTTGTGCAATTTTATAGCAAGAAACATATTTCTTTGAAAAGAGAAAGCAAAATAGATCAGAGTCTTTTATTGCTAGACCCCTTAGTTGAATTTGCAACTGCGACTCTTTTACGGAACACAACAATGTTCTATTTCTAGCAATTAAATAGCTTCAGCGCTGATATACAATTATAAACTACAATTTAATAACCAAATAAAATGTACGAAGTGTGTTTTTGTGATGGAATAGCCATTTTTCAAAATTCTGGGCTGGGTTTATTACTCTTTTTTAACTAGCCCTATTACTTCAGTAAAGTAACTATTTCATTTGTTTACAATTAAGCTTTCAATTTTCTCAACTCAGCATTTTTTCAGTCATAGAGGATGAAATTAAATATATTCTGCTATAAAAATTATTAGCGTCCCTAATTACAAAAACAAATACGTCGTCATAGTTTTTTTTTCCAATGAATAAATCAGTTCGGCAACAAATACAATTTACTACGATAAAGTGAAAACTTCACGCACAAGGAATTTCGAAACTACTTCTAAAACGCACCATATCAAATCAGAACGAACATTAAATAACTTGATTTATTACGAGAAGCTATTATTGTACTTAAAGTAGAAATATTTAAGTGGACTCAAATTTCCTGGAAACTAAAATATATGGATGCTAACCAACAGCAAGTCATTTAAAAAGTAATCATGGCTCGCTAACAGTACCAATCCTGGATCTGGGATAGCTTCAAATTATATAACAACCTTTACAGCTTTACAACACCATACATATTTGTTATTGACTTGACATGTTACAAACTCTGTGTAGAAAAATCTCCTATAAAGCGTTTATTTTGGTGTCTCAGTATTATTATTAATATAATCTTTATTGCGTTTTGTGCCTCTATATACAACATTACCAAATGGTACATAAATCCGCATTATATTTCAGTCAATCAGATCATTGGTTCAATAGGCACATTTACAATTTACCTACTCGTCTTATATTCATGTCATGTTCACTACACGCATCGTCACAAACACACTCTTGGAGTGAACACACTCATGGATCTTCACTTGGCCGAGACATACAGACAAATCAAATGCTCCGGAACAAAATTAGACCTGGAATTTTATCACAAAGTTATTGGTCTACTATTAAAAGGAATCGTTTTGATGTTATGGCTCACTCCTGGATTATTTCCGTTCATTGTATTCGAAGGATCACTAGATCCATGGCAAGAAATTTTGGATGATATCACACCTATTGAATGGCTCGAACAATATCCACTACACACCTTCCTTTTTCCTCACCTTCCTATCAAAATAATACTTGGAGTTTGGGTATCATTTGAAATGTGTAGATTTTTAGCAGCTTTTTTCCTCATATTTATTTTTGGAGTAGCTGTCCACATTTAGTATCTCTCACTAATTATAAACGATATCACAAGTAATATTCAAGATCTGATCCTTTCTAAGCGAAAATTTGTAAAGTACACATATTGTCAATTGGTAGTACAAACCTTAATAGAGTTATTAAACAAAGAAATTGGCTGTTTAATGTTTGTTGGTTTTATGATAGCGGTTTTGTCCAATGTGGCTATGATTCAATTATGGAACGTGGTTCCTTGGTTTATATATATATTTTTTGTGGCTGTGCATATCTTGACATTGCTAATAATTTATGTTACTTTACCATATGGTACGGATAGTCATGAAAAAACAAGTGCAGCTATATTGTCCTGGAAGGGATACAATCTAAAACGAAATAGCTTAACTGCATTGAAAATAAGATCTTTTGGCACCGATTCGGGTGAGCTGTGGTTCTTTTATAAAGTTAGCAAATGAAACTAAGTCAAATTACTTCATGGAAATCATGCAAACTAGTTGTGATCTTAATATGGGTGTGGATTTTCCACGATTGCTTAAGCTTGGGCTAACAGCTTATTGATTTTCGGCTGTAAAAAGAAAAAAATAACGTATTAGTTAAATACTTGGTCATTTTAGTAGGACAACTTATCGTTGGTTTCATCAACCCAAGACCATTATAGACTATAAATAACGTAGCTTTAAATTGTTTTTTTAAATTTAAATTAAATTACGTTATATCAAATACTTATTGGATGTAATTTTTCAAGTCAATAGTATTTATAATCAATATTAGACTTCTGGATATAATTTTGTGTTTAAAAATGAATATTTCTACATGGTTTATATAAATAAAATACTTTTATTTAAGGTATTCAATATTATCGTATTGCTAGACATATCCTTGTCGACACATGATAAGATTCTTAATAAAAACTAAACAATTGACGAGTTGTATGTATAATTTTAGGATTAATTTACTAGTTAGTGGCTTGTCAGATAAATCCTCTTGGATGCTTGTCGGATTTTGTATTGGGATTGTGTTCAACAGTGCGAATATTATAATATTCATTCTGGGAGGAATGGCAAATTTGTGGGAATGTTAAAAAAGTACAAAGGATGAATTGAAAAGATATGTATGCATATAGTTCTGTTATGAAGAAATAAGTAGATTTGATTTGATAAAAAGAAAGGGTTTACTTTTTATTCTTATGTAAATGTTAAACCTGTCAACAGACGTGTTTATGTTTGCGTTCAACAAGGACAAGTAGAGTAAAAATTCGCATACCATATTTGTAGTAAGCTTAAAAAGTTGAAAATACTTAATATAAGCAGATAATAATATAATATGAAGTTAAATACATTATAGAGAACCAATGATAAGGTGTCCACATATTTACAGAACACGAATTATTTTTTGATAATACATTTAAGTTCAAGGTAAATTTTAGCTGATGGTGTGAACTGATACGTATTTTAAATGACCCCTACATGATTTTTTTAGGATTTTGTGCCTGCTTTTGGCACAAAGGTTAAAAAGACACGACACCATCAGAATTAAGAGTGGTATAAACTATTAATAAAACATATAAACGGTTATAGTATTACTTCATACATACTTCATTAGCATAGTTATAACCCGCTTTAAAATCAATCTTGGCCAATTAGTAAAACTCAGCATCTGCAATCATCAATTCAATTTATAATAGGAAGAAAAAAAGGGGGAAACATATACATACGAATATGTTTCAAAACAACTTTATTTCGCAAGAATGCATACTTGGCATAGCAAATATTTGCACTTATGATAAGGTAAATTTAATCTAACAATCAATTAGGCTCGTGTTGTTCTGTTGCAACACTCAATTTTCTCCAACCGATCGAATTTTTCTGATACTAAAGTAAATACTTTCCTGTTCACAACAATATTACTCTTAATTCTTATGCAAAAAAGGAAAGTAATTATGACAATACTTCAGAATTCTTTTTGGATTTTCCGGTAAAACGTCAGGAAAAGTTACAATAATTCGGTTCAGAATTGACATGATCTGAATATTATAATTATTGTGCAAGCGGTTCCGGGTAAAACTGCACGGTATTTAGTATAAAAAGGAAAAACATACAAATTCATTTCACAGTTAAATTTCAGCCAGTAATATGATCGCATCAATTGAAAATTAAATTCATATTTTGAAAAAGTTTTAAAAATGAGTGCTTTACGTATCATATTCGTAACCCTGGCGATGGTGGTATCTATCTTTTCTAATCCTTTGTCAGAGTTAAACTCAGGTAATAATTTTTAATGAAATATTTTTTATCAAGTAATTAATATTAATAATGAGCACGTATACAATTTGTTTTTTTAAATTTTTTCTCCAATAAATCCTGTCTAGATATCATGCAACAGAAGGGATTCCTTGGAGCCGTCGGAAACAAAGCTTTTATAGTTGAACGATCAGTCGGGGTAAAGTGCAATTTACTTGATTTTATTTTAATATCTGTTTATATATCTGTGGTATTTTTAGCAGTTTTTTGCTTATTTGTTTAAACGACGATCTACAGAACTGGACTAAAGGCAAAGCCGTTTGCGAAAATCTGGGGGTACGTCTAGCATTGATTGAAACTGCTGAAGAAATAGCTTTTCTAAATAGCAAATTCTCAAATGTTGACTTCACTGGAGGTAAGTTTCACGGCCAAAATATATAAACATTTAACTTGTATATATTTGCATTTAATTTTTTAAAGTTAACGTCATGTGTGCACATTTTATTTATAGTGCATTGGACAGCAGCCAGAGACTCTCACTTACCAGAACAGTTTGTTTGGGATAGTACCAATAGAAGTGTCACTGCACCTCTTAACTGGACATTTGACCCTGCAATTCAAAACAAATACTTGACTTGTGCGGCTTTTAATGTGCAGTCCTTGACTACATCTAGTATGCGTATTATGGCTTGCAGTTATCCATCTGCACATGTGCTATGCGAGTTTTAAATAAGCTATCAGTAAATTAATTTTGAATTAATAGGCCCATATTATTTTCTGGCTTGTTAATTTATAAAATATCATATTTAAAAAAAACCTTGTATTTTAATACACCAAAATGATTTATTTTTTAATTATTGCTTATTTGGTCTCTGCATCAAGATTTAACGTCATCAAATTATGCAATTTTTAAATGACATAATCATAATCATAGAAGCGAATGTTTGATGCTTTCTATTGATGTTCTGCCTAACTACATCTACCCCAGTAGTAAACATTACCTGAAACCAAATACCTATTATATATATTTTAGTTATCAGATTATATTTCATCCCAAGTATGCAGAGCTTTCCATACCGAATTGTTATCATGACATTGAGGTTACTATTGGGAATAATCTTTTTGGCACTGGGTTTTTATCATTCACTTTGAATTTTAAAGATAAAATACAACATACACAGATGATTATGAATTGAGTTGAAAATTAGGAAATTCTGTAAAATACCAAATGTCATAGGTTGACCATTGTCACTACTTGTTTGGGCATTTCTGACTGTTTGTCGAGTAGAGTTGTCTCTATCAACTTGTAATAAAAAAATTAAATGGTCGTGTAATATTTTGATGTAACAACACATTCCTCATCCACATTGCAACACAAAACCACATCTTATTTTATTCATTGCACTACTTCGAGTTCGCATCTAGAAGTGGTCGAGAGCAGTCGCATAACCAGTTTTGTCTGAAGGAGCAGATTTGTGAAATAAAAAAG
>JAQFZH010003123.1:0-14579 GCA_034695485.1 Entomobrya nivalis | reverse complement strand
AATAGTCTACTAGGTTGTTTGCCATATACGATGCACATACAGAAAGTCGGCAAATGTGTGACTTCAAAGGAGGTAATGCACCCTTAAGTTGGTTGAGTATGAACCTCCATCCAGTACAGGTAAAAAAAGACCTAATTATCAGCGATCAGCAAAAAATAATAATTTGTGACTTTTGTCTAATTAAAAAATTAAATTAACGCACCGTTATCGCATATCAATTTGCCCCGTTAGGATTTTTCAGTTGTCATGGCAGTTTTTTTACAAAAACTTAATTTTTAAGCGCCATGAATGATTTTTTGAAAATGTCTTAACCCTTACTTGTCAATAAAACTGCGCTCTTATACCTTCAGTTTTATTTAAAGATATCTTTGTGTCAAGTTATACCGGTTTTCAGCAAGTGATCTAGAAACTGCAATTCCTTAACACACAGACATCTTTAAATAAAATCATCATTTTAGGTACCAATCAATGATTTAATTCAAATTCAATTGAAAATTTTAAGCCAAAAAAACTAAAAAGTCCAGTCATCAACCTCAAAATTCTTTTTCTTTATCATCATATCCAACACCTTGAGTGTAGCCAAATTGTTCATCGGTGGTTTGTTGTCAAAATGGTGAATCAAGTAAAAACGGAAATCTTGAAAGTAACCAGGATTTTATTGCAAATGGGGAAGTTTTCAAACAAAACTTCCAAAGTCAATTTGATACAACTGTAAAAATGGTGAACCAAGTTAAAATGGAAATCTTAAATGAAACAGCGTACAGCAATAGAAAAAGAAAATCAAGAAAGAAGTAAAAATATTGTGATTTACGGGCTTGATATAAAAAGTGAAGAGGATGATGAGTACATTGATCTAAAAAAGGTGCTTCAAGTATTGAAAGTTAAGTTGAATATTGAATATTTTTTAGATTTATTCCTGGATCTTTGAAAAAAGATCGGTTTGTGTTTTAAAACTTGGATCCTTCACTCAAAAAAGGTAGTTTTTAGAAATTGTTACAAATTAAAGGAGTTAAATTCAAAAACCTCTATTTGTGATTATCTTGAATTTGTTGAAAGAAATCTGATAAAAAATATATTAAAGCGAAAATATGAGAATTCTTCGGTGAATGCGGAAACTACAAAGCTGGGAGAAGTACATGAAAAAGATGGAATTGGCAATGTACAAGAGAGCACACTGAAATTAGCAAGAAACGTAAAACCAGAAGGCTTTGCGTTTGTTGGTTCCGTTCATTGAACACACAAAAGTAGGCAAAAAGTGACGTAGGAACGGCGTTGAGAGCAGCATGCTTAAGCCACGTGGAAACTAAACTTGAAAAACCAGCTGCTCACTCGACCATGGAAATATAAATAACATAAATACGATAACATAAATATTATGCAATGCTAAAATGTATTTTGTATGCATATTTGGAGCCGGATAACATAAATACGTATGCCGTATTTTTTTTGTTCCATCACCGCTATACTGGTAATTTTTGGTTATCTTCGTGGGTCTTTGCCATTACGTCTTCTTTTTGTGTAATCAATGCTGCTACTATTCACCTTCACATCAAACGAAGGCAACAAGATTGGAATCCCCTACCTATTCGTGAAGCAAACATTAATTTAATGCCGGGTATGGACGGAGATGATAATGACGATGTTAATATAGTACTAGAGAAATTTCAGATAAGACCACTTCCTCGACTTCCTACACCACCACGTAAATCTGACAATATTTTAATTAATAAGTCGCAAAATGAAGAGTCAATGGTATGATTTATTTGCAGTTCCACCACCATACCGTAATTTTTGCATGCAGCTCTCCTTCTCATATTAAATATGTATGTATTTACTTATTAAACAATCATCGTTTCAATCAGTAATCATTTAATAAAGTTATTCTGAATTAAAATCTTACTTAAAAACACACTATTCTTTAAAACCATCCTCACAAACTTTTATCCCATCGAATTATAAAACTGGTCACATTTAATTATTGCAATTGTATGAAAATCAATATCTGGATACTTATCATGTAGATCTTTTGGCAAATCATTCTGTTTGCAATACAAAAGCAAATCTGCTGCTTGATCAAATCCACGGCCCGTTGAAAACATACGGACCTTCTTTATGCAAGCGATGTATGCGAATGTCAAACTTGTTGAGATGGGAAAATTCCCACAAAGAATACTGACTGTAACGTTGAAGTAATTCACTATTCTTAAATGGATAATACTTCCTTTCAACTTCGCATACACCCAAATCTCTGAGTACAAAAAGCATATGCTGCGAATCATTTCCAGTAGCAGTTGCCCACCTTTTCGATATTTTGTTAGCTCCTAAAGCACAGTACAAACTCCGCTCAAAACACTTTTCGTTGGTGCTATCTGTAAAATTTATGTAGCTATTTTTTTCAGCAAACTCCAGCTCACAACTAACCAACCCACAACAACCAGTGAAATAAATAACGCCTTTATTTCACGCACATTCGATTGATCATCGACAAACGTGCGTTTACGCGCACCCCCACCAAGTAGCACAACTCTTCCCCCAACAGTAGTCAACCTTGTTCCTGATATAGCAAAAATACTAACAACACCTTTCCGGTAGTTATTTTAAGTGCAAGCTTACAAGTACCAATATTAAAGTTTCGTGTGATTAAGCTATTCTTGTGTAATGGAGACACGCACATAAGTGACTCATCAATACTGACAGTATTAGAAAATGTTGGCTTTGACAATAGTTTAATTGCCTTCCTTCTTTCTAGACAGACCAAAACCCTCTCGTAGTCACGCAATGAAGTGCAGTTCAGCCTTTCATATATCATCTTCGCTTTCTTATACGTTTTTCATCTGCTGTTTGAAATGAAATATCAAAAAAATCCTTTACGTTAGGTAACGGTTTATCTAATTCCTTGGCAGACTGGACATATGAATGTGGGAAAGGCATATATATTGCTAACAGTGTTACTTTTCTGGTTTCAGTACACTAAAATGAGAATAGCTATTTTTTAATCTTACACAAAGATAAGAATCTGTTCCAGATTTTGGGATGATATTGACATCTTTAATGGCTGTATTTGAAAAAATTGTAGAATCAAATTTCCATGGACGTCCATTTGTAAATGCAATGATTTTTCTTAAACAAAAGTTACATAAACTACAAGGATATCGGTTGGCTACATTGACAGTAATTTATACAAAAACCTGCATTTGTTTCCAGACAACGATACTTATACACTATTGACACCGCGGAAAAGTTTGAACATTTTTTCATATTAGTGTGAGGATAGTCAACTGATGATGACTGATTGGCATGAAGCCTTATTATTTGTTTTGTTAAGGTTTTTTGCTTGCTTGTTATATATGTGAATATTTTGAAAAATAGAGAACTGGAAATCTGTATAAACGTGTGTGAGCTTTAGCTGTAATGGGAGGATATAGAATATATATTGAATAATGGGAGAGCAGGTTACGCTTGTCTCCTTTACTGGCACCATTTTTATGTTTTATTGGACAGAGGTGTTTTAGTTGAATTTTCTGTTAAATCTTCCTAATCACTCTCATATTAGGATTACTGATAAAAATCTTTCTCCATCTTAATTTTCTCTATAAAATAAGAACTCTTTTTCTTTTGACTCGATGACACTTTAAAAAATGTCTTTTTCTCTTCCTTGTTCTTTTTTGGAAAAACTTTTTCCAAAATTAATGAAGAAATTTTTGCTTTAAATAGCGTTGTAACGTCGCATATTCTGAAATCTAGGCCATCCTAAAATATGTGCAAATAGAACAAACTTGTTTGAATGTGGTGATGGTACCTATGCATGCAAAGTACTGTAGTTCAGGCTGTCTGTATACACAGATCTAACCTTTTACAAAACAGAGAGCGTATAGTTTGACAGATTGTTTTGTGATGTATGTAACATGTGTTCGGTACACTTTGTGAACTGTAGAAGGGATGACGAGACGATGTAAAAATGGTAGGCTTGCATCATATTTTTTAAATATATTAGCACATAAAATATATAAAATGGCATTCGTTTGTGCTCATCAAATGCTCAATCGATAATTGTGCTCTGTGCATTATGCACACTAAATGTTGATGAACTAAACAATCCATGGATGAGACTGATAGGAGTGTGCAATGTGTTGAAGTGTCTGACATTTCTATGTGAAATTTTGTCCTTGTGTCGTCAGTTTTTAAATATCCTCGTATATATATTACATCATGTAATATGCTACGTAACTAATATTTTATATTATGGGCGATTTATATTATATTTAGGTGATAATGCTATTATCATTTGTTTCAAAATCCAGCCACCCTAACATATTCTCCGTTTGCCAATTCTACTGGTAAGTTAGTCTCACATTTATGTACTTATAGGTAATGTTATGTGAAATCGTGCACTGTAAAACTATTTATTAATAATTTTATCAAATAGTCAAATAACTCAATTTAAGTTTTTGAGTTCATTTAATCATGCATTTTTGGTGTCTTCATTGGTATTTATAAGTAATGGGTCAGTTTAGTCTGAAATTAAATAAATTATAAAGACAAATAGGCTAAAGTCAAGAATACTTATAGAAAAATGAAGAAAAACTCTACTAATTTTAATATTCAAATGAGTGCGACAAAAGATAAAACTTTCTAGATTTCGGGAAATATAGTTGAAATCACTTTAGAAACAATCAAACCATCTATCGACTTGTTTTTTCGTTTCCAGTATTTTACCAAACTGTTTTGTACACCCTATTATACAATGTACGAGCTGAAGAAGATAACAAGGCTTAACTTCAACCATCAAACCAAAAAATATTGACCTCAACCCTAACAACTGGAAAACGACCAAGTTTCCTTCTTCAGAAGTAGGAAATTAATGACTCACAATGACAAACGGCAGTCAATCCTTCTCCAATCGAAATGAACAACTACATTTCTACTTCTATTGTATTTGTGCCCTCTATTTTGTCTCAACGAATGATTTGGGGTCGTTGTTGTAAAGTATAATTGTGTAGTTTACTATTTATTGTGAAACTACAAGGACTGTGACTCTCGGTTTGACCATTCTGCTCTCTTTGTATCTCCTTACGATCTTTAGTTAATAGGTTGTTTTTGGCAGCACTTTGGTACAAAGGACATCTAGGCACCGACTTCTTTGTGATTTACGCAAATTAAAAAACCGTAGTCTAAGCCTGATGCATATCACACCATAAACGCCCTTGCTGAGTTTTTGTACCAATTTAAAAAATCTTGAAAAATAGACGTAAGAAAGTAAAGACGGGAAAAGATGAGAGCAGTTCACAAGGAAGAACAAAAAACAATAAATAGTATTGTTGATTGAAAAATGAATGTTGATATTGACGTTGAAAAAACATTTTTTTATTTACAGTGCCGTCTAACATAACTTTTATAACTCCCCGCAGTTTTTTACATCTTTTCCTTTTATTTCGTCGACCACAGACGAATTATTTTGTGTTGCTTAATATGGGAAGGTATGGAAAAAAACGAGCGAGGAGTTTTGATTAGTTAGAGGGGAGACCAGTGTAAATTTTAATTTTTTTATTCTATACTGTTGATACCTCGAATGTTATAGAGATGATGGAAATGACCAATTTAGTGAGATTCACAAGGCTTTGGACACTTATCGTGAAATGAATTTAAGGAAGAATAAGACCGAACAATTCCAATACGCCGAAACAGGTCTGTCGGGTTGGAAGAAGGGAAAGGAGGGTGAATTCCTTTTGAAAGATGTGAACGTGTTTAAAATGCGCGTGATGAGTATGTTGCTTTGAGTAAATTCCGCGACAAAATCCAGAACAAAAGTATTTTGAGGTACTAAATGAGAAGAAAAATGGTTTTAAAGCAAGAAAAAGTACAAACAGAAGAACGAAGCAAAGAAGGCGAGCTCAGTATTTTTGGGAATGGCTTCTACTCTGATACCTATCTATTATGGACCCATGAATAATGCTGATCAGCGCCCAGATACTAACTTGAAGGATGAAGATCTTGCAGACACTTAAATTGTTCTTCAACAAATAAACAGAATTATTCTAATTATTTTGTTTTAATCATATTATTTATGTTGCTGTATGATCATTCCAAAATCTAGATCAAAAATCAAATGGGATGAATGTTATTGGTTTTTGTCATTTAGTTTTGATTTACTCACATTCGTTTTTCATATGTGCATAGCACATAAAAACGAAAACACCTAATTTTTTATTTGAAAGGAAACTTTGTCAAAAAATCCAACGCAGTTGGCTAAGAACTTTAAAGCTTTGGCCTTTTTTAGATTTTTTCTTCCGCACTTACACTAAAGGCCGATTGACGACAAGCAGACATCTTTGGTTTCATTTCTGACAATCGATTTTATTGAACCGGTGATGGTAGTTGGGTTTGGGTGGTTGATTTTTACATCCGAAACTGAAGTCCGGTATTAAGCTGACGAACGAAGAACTTGAATTTGAACATCGCATCCCATGACCGGGATGATTTTTGAGCATTCATTTGAGTTTTCATTAGCTCCCATCCCTGTGAAGCTGGTCAGTTCCCCGTAATGAATGTGATGTATTGAAACCAAAGTCATGAAAATCTCAATTTCTGTTTTCTTATGTTATGTTCATTTAAGTGTTCAATTGGCTTTGCCAAAAATGAGACCCAAACTTTGTTTGGGTATTACAATAATTGAGTTGACTGATTTTGACTTCAACCTCGAGCATCATTTTATCTATAAATGTTAGTCGGTATGCTTCCCATAGCCTTGAATACAACCAAGAACTTTGTCTAATACCTAACACCAGAGCAGACCAAATTCTTGTAAAACACGGTTAAGATATCTTCCCGGCATCTTAAGGTTCTCCAGGGGCTTTGAGAACATACTTTTCAAAATATTAATTCCCAGTTAACATACTGCCGTAAAACATTACCGATTCCGAAGTATTGGAGCATCAGAAGTAAACCTATGTTGTTTAACCAGACGAAAATGGGAAATAAATATTAATTCATGCGATATTTGCAGCTTGGTAAATATAAGTACACCAAAATCAACACTAAGTTTGGAATTCATAAAAAACGTTTGATGATATTACCTTGCGCAGTAATCAATTCCACCGAATTGCTTAGGTTATGGGAGTACCAAATCAGGTATTTGTAATTTGCATGAATTTTATGAATGCGCGTTGGGCTTCAGGCAAGCATTTTTTGAACAAATAAACAAAAATGCTTGGCTATTGGTTATATCTGTAAAGCAGAGCTTAGACTTCCATATCTGGATGAGATATGAAAGACTTTGCCCCTGAACTAGGTGACCCATATGCCAAGCTTCGGGTCAATAGGTCAAGGAGTTCTTGAAATAGAGCGTGGATGGTCGGATGGCTTGACTTCGATACTTATGAAAATGGGGATCTGGGGTGCACTGAGACGGGTCTCATAGTCGGGTAAAAAGTATGTACGGGTTACCCGGCTGCATTATTGGGAAGAAGTGAAACAGAAACGGTTGAGTCTCATCAGTCTATGCCCAAGTGTCTAGATACTTTTGATAAAAATCATTTAATAATTTTAGTGTCTTTATAGACACTTAGAGTCCCAATTATAATTTAGCGATTTAATTAAATTCAATTGTATTTACTAAAAACCTGCAATTATTTCTACCAGTTGTTTCAAGAGATGTCGATTAAATTAGTCGTACTAAATATTGTGCTCTACAAGTCTACTTTTTTATATTTGTTCAAATGGGCTATTGTAAGAATACAATATATTTTCAGCTCAAAAGTATAAACTATATTCTGTAAAAATTTAAAATTGACTATTGTTAATTTCCATGCGTAATAATAATATTTATCTGATATAAAAATTGTTAACTTTTCGTTAGTGTTGTAGTGATTCATCTGACAATATTTTCTATCAACTCTTTTCCATTTTGTACCAGTTTTAATAAAAAACATAAAAATCTGATAAACTTTTTTTTAATTGATGTCCAGAAAAAAAAAGTTTGTTTGAATAAATATTTAAAAAATTGATTAATTTTTACATAAGAAAACATATTGCAACAAAGTGATATACATTTTTACGTAGACATTGTCATTTTATTTTAAATTAATTTCCAGCATGTAAACTTTACCTAAACTATTGGGTCATTTTGAGAAAGTCTGGTTTTCAAGCATTTAACGTTGAAATTATTAATTAATCTTATTTTTTCATTCTTTCTTCGTAATTGATAATATCAATGCATAAATCATTACTAAAATTGTAAAAAGTTGGACTTTGCACTCTAGCTGGATTTCATGTAAACCTTGTTGTCATTTCAAAAAGAAAACATTTTATTTTTTACAAAATTATGCAAAATTATGCGGGGCAGTGGTTGCTTTACTTATCTCATTTGCCTCAAAATATTAAATTGGAGAGTAATATGCATCAAGCTCTTCCTTGACATTAAGATCGAGTTAAAATAATAAGTGTACTGCAAATGCATCGCGACGGTAATTTGCTCTCCTTCCCATTTTGATTCTCGTTCCAATTCGCTATACGGAATTCTCTCCATCTCTCAAACGGCTAGTTACGTCATTTGGCATTTCAATTAACAATCATTCATTCGCCAGCGTCCATCACAAGAACATCAATTCGCTTCCAAAAATCAAAATTTACAAATAAATTCAAAATTTCCGAAAAAATCAAAATTTCCAAAACAAATCAAAATTTCCGAAAAAATACAAAATTTCCGAAAAAGATTCAAAATTACCAAAAAAAAACAAAATTTCCAAAAAAATTCAAAATTTCCGAAAAAATTCAAAATTACCAAAAATAAATTAAAATTTCCGAAAAAATTCAAAATTTCCGAAAAAAATCAAAATTTCCGAAAAAATTCAAATTTCCGAAAAATTCAAAATTTCCGAAAAAGATTCAAAATTACCAAAAATAAATTCAAATTTCCAAAAAAAAAAAAATTCCGAAAAAATTCAAGATTTCCGAAAAAATTCAAAAGTACCAAAAATAAATTAAAATTTCCGAAAAAATTCAAAAGTACCAAAAATAAATTAAAATTTCCAAAAAAAATTCAAAATTACCAAAAATAAATTAAAATTTCCGAAAAAATTCAAAATTTCCAAAAAAAAATTCAAAATTTCCGAAAAAATTCAAAATTACCAAAAAAAAATTCAAATTTCCGAAAAAATTCAAAATTACCAAAAATAAATTAAAATTTCCGAAAAAAATCAAAATTTCCGAAAAAAATCAAAATATCCGAAAAATTCTGACATTTCCAAATAAATTCAAATTTCCGAAAAATTCAAAATTTCCGAAAAAGATTACAAATTACCAAAAATAAATTCAAATTTCCAAAAAAAACAAAATTTCCGAAAAAATTCAAAAGTACCAAAAATAAATTAAAATTTCCGAAAAAATTCAAAATTTCCAAAAAAAAATTCAAAATTTCCGAAAAAATTCAAAATTACCAAAAATAAATTAAAATTTCCGAAAAAATTCAAAATTTCCAAAAAAAAATTCAAAATAAGTTAAAATTTCTAAAAAAAATCTAAAAATTTCCCAAATGATTTAAATTAAAAAGTTCCCAAGTTAAAAAACATGAAGAAAACACGAAGATGAATCTGAATGTATTCTGACACGAAAAGACATGTAAGCTGACCCGTCTGATATCGGTATCTGTAATCCATGTAACCGTTAACTGCCCGTTAGTTCAATAAATATTGAGATTGACATAGTTTGGCTCCAATACATCAATCTATCGATTAGTGCAATAAAAAATTCGCCCATTTAAAAAGCAAGTAACAGTTAATTGACCGTTACTCCACAATTATTGAGTTTAAGACCGTTGTGTATTGACAAAGTTTGATCCCAATACATCAATCGATCGATTGGTGCAATAAAAAAATCGCCCATTTAACAGGCATGTTGCCGTTAATTGACCGTTTCTCCACAATTATTGAGTTTAGGACCATGGTGTTTTGACAAAGTTTGACTACTTTTTACTGAATGCTTGTACACAAAGAAGAACTCATGCTCGAAGGTTTTTTAAGATTTGCATAACGAAAACGAAATAAATTACAGAGGTTAATATTATTTACATGTTGAGTTTCGCTACGGCCTTCGTCCGTAGCTCTACTATTTTGTCCGATCATCGGCTAATGGAAGCTGGTCAGGGATTTCGAAAATACTAAGCATATCAGCTACAAACTTTCGAATCTATGGAAGGCAAGCCTCTCATGGCTTCATCCATTTGCTCATATATTATCATACTTGTGGCACACGCTACTCAACTACTTTACAGGGCAATCAACTAAAAAGCAACCCCAACGACACTGCTGCGTACTTAAAGGGAATAGAAAAATTAAATAGGTATGACTAAAACCAATCATAATTTTTTATGCATTTGTTTTATTTTATAGGTAGTGGAAGTCGAACGAGCAATGTGGAGTACTAGACAAAAATCAAATAAACGAATTCACACCACTTTAGTAGTTGTTCAACCAACAGAAGTGTATCTTGGTACAAAAAAACACAGACTCAACTAATGTTTGGATCTTGAATTTTAACCAAATTATGACTTGACTTGGATAAATGTTTTGGTAAAATAAACTAAACAAATTCAAAAATCAGAGCAACATTATTTAATTTTAATCGTACTACTTACCAAAATAATGATGAACAGTTTTGGGATTTTTTTCACGGCGCCTCTTCTTGTCGGGAGCCTTGTATCTAATACAGAAGCTTCCAGCGCTGGTTGAGTATAATGCCCACAAACAACACAAGTTTTAAGTAAATATAAAAATGAAGAAAATGGAGCAAAAGCGACTTGGTAATTTATGCTCTATATTTGTGGTAAACTTTACTCTAATTCTAAAATCCTAACTCTATTGTAATTCTTTACCACCTTGAGGTAATTTTTGAGGCTCTGCTTAAGATGAAATATAAGATAGAAGTAAAGTCTATTTAGCCATGGGCTGTGACTTTTATAAGACCAGATCCAGAGAAAAAAGTTCATCTTGACACTAAGAGAGAAAAATACATGTAAGAGTACTCCTACTTTACTCACATTATTTTACTTTCACAGTAATGATTAGTAATAATAAAATATTTACGAATTTATCTACTGCTATATAATTTTTTCTCTGTTAGTACTGAGTTACGCTTACATATATGTATTTGAAAAATAAAGTTCACGAACGACAACAAAAAATTATAACAAAAAAGTTATATAAATTCAGAACTACTGTTTAAAATATTTTTAACACTGTCTTGATGGATTTGGAAAATGAATTGATTTTTGTTCACATTTTTGCCACTCGAGGAAGCTCCTTCCATCCGCTGTTTCCCAACCAATACTTGATAGAGGCTGCTACTATACATGCTCAGATGCTATCCAGTTCCCATTCCTGCACTCCAACTCTAGTAGACTCCAATCTGACTAAATCTCTTAGTTCTTTTAGGACGTGGTATTTCGTATCATCATATAATGCAGGTTCGTAATTGTGTGTCAATTTGAATTCACTTTGGGTACCGTCCACATATTTAAATCCGCATTTTAAATGTTGGTTTTTCCCTTTCTACTTCAATCAAGATACCGGCATACGTGAGCGTATCAGATGTTGTACAATATTCAAGTGTAAAATCTCTGTAGCCATTGGAATTTCCTTGCAGAATATTGTGTTCGTACAAATTGGTCTTTTGAAACTAACAACTTTATCACCTTTCGTCGCCACATTGTACCACGCACTTCTAAGATCATATCTTCAGAGTCTGATGACGATGATGAAGATGTGTCAGTATAGCCAAAATATACAATATGTACTGGTGGTGTAAGATGGTGATGTCGCACTTGATTGTGTGAGATGGAGAGTGTCTTATATCTTCTCAGTGGAACAAACTAATTAAGAGTTGAAATGATAGCACTGTACTCAGCAATAATCAGAAGAATTAAACAATCAATCAACACCGAAATTCTAATGACACGATTAATTCTTACGAAATTTGTAATGACCAGCAGTGTATAGAGAGTTACGATGAAGACTGCACTGGTTGAAGTGAAAAATGTCTATGATCAGATTTTTGTAAAATTGAAAAATGGCATTGTAAAATATGTACATTTTCTGCTATGCTTATAATTGCCTTTGTATCAAAAAGGTACATTTCCATAAATAAGGACACAATGAATGTATTTTATGAAGAGAAGGATTGTACATAATTTATGTACAATCATATATGCAGAGAAAGGGTTAAGGGGTTTACGAAAATCACTTTTATTACCCAAATCCCAATGGAAATATACATCTTGAACTGAAGGATTGAACAAAAGGAAGTAGCATCAGAAGTAGCAAAACAGTACTGAATCATTTCGAAGGTAATAGCTGCTTACATGTATTAAGTACACATGAGAACAAAGTTTGAACCCTTATAATCCCTTTCCTTTTTTTGTGAAGTCGTTTGGTTTTCAGGAATCTTTTCTGCTTATTCCTTTTGGCTAGGTTTGTATGCATGCATATATTACATAGAAGCAAAGCAAAACATTACCATTTATCTCTACTCAGAAATCATTGTATTCTAAATGTTATTATTCCTAACCTATTTTTTATGTTTTTAGAAGGTTTTCTCTCACATGTATGCATACATCTAGATAAATAATACACAAACGAAAATTGAGTATTATTGTCCAAAATTCATTGTTTAAAATGATTCATCATAATGACTGATGACTAGTTGTACGTGTAAATAATATTTATGCTGACAGCTTGACAGTCTGTATAAAATAAATTTCATAAGATGACACCGTAATATTTATTTCGAAAGCACAAATTATGCTTATTATTTGGTTTCAGAAAGATAAGTAGAACAGATGTTATCATGCAAGCATACAATAACAATGATACTGACAGAAACAAAATAAAAATATTAGACTAGTTAATTGTGTCTGGATGACTTTACTTCAAAATTTATGAATGCAGATAAGCGTTTTATATTATCACCGTCATAAAATTCTTAGCATGGTGGTGATGATGATGGAAGGGGTTGGTTAAATGCATAGAGTTTATATGCAGCACATGGCTAATTTTTTGGAGAAATAAAGTTACACAATTTCTTTTCTTTTAGGTTTCTCATTTTCAAAAATTTCTCAATTAAATCACTGACTCCCGTTATCTACCAAACACGTATACAGTTTTTTTAACTTACATTATTCCCACATAACAGTCACCATCAAAGCAAAGAAAGAAAACTATTGCAGTTATGATTATGAGTACGAAACATGCCTAAGTCAATAAATTAAATGATCACCATACTATTTGGCGAGTATAGCCCCGAATTCAATATCTTATCCCTCATTGACCCGCCTTCCTTTTTTATTTCCATGTTAGCATGTTTGATCATCCCATGTCACAAATAGCTATTGCTAACTAGCCTATCCGTGATAAGTTAGTTTTTTTCAGACTCATAAAAATGGATGGTAATCAGCTGTGTTTTATTTGCAATGTGAAAAGATTATGTTGTTTGAGCATTTTGACTATGCAGTTGTGAGGAGCTTGGAGGGAGACTGTACTACCTCCAATATTTATAACGGGAGTTAAGCGGGAGTGGAGCAGTTTGATGTGGATGGTGGAGGGAAAATGGAAGGAGGTGGGGCGATAAAAATGAGTTTTCGAAGATGGGTAATCAGGAAGTAGGCTAATTGTTGATAACTAGAAATTCAGTGATGTTTGTGAGAGCGGATGAAGGAAATATAGGGGTAAGGAGGAGGTTGTGGAGGAAAAGGTGATTCCGTTTTTGCCTGTTTGGAATGCGTGGAGATCGATGGATGGAGGAGGAGCGAGGGCATTCGGATGAGATTGGGATGGAGCTGAGGTGTATAAACTTAATTGGAGATGTGTTTAAATTTTTAGCTCGAAGGCGAAGATGGATGTGTACGTTCGGATGATGATCATGATACTCATTCTATTTTTATTACGTTGCATTATAATCAAGCTTCGGTTGCATAAGCTCATATGCAGTTTAAAGCAGATTTTGTGTGTATGTGTTTTTCTTCAGTGATACATGGTGATACGAAGGGCAGTGAGAAAGGAAAACTGAAATATATAGAGGAAATATTCATACATCTGAAGTTCTTAGCATGGCTCCTTCTTATTAATGAATAAATCTTTGCTAAGATATAAACTACGCTTATAGCATTTATTCAACTCGCCCGAGCCTACTCAGACATTTTCTCAAGTTTCCCCATGCTTTTACAGCATGTCTCAAGTAGCCCCATGATTTTACAGCATGTCTCAAGTTGCCCCATGCTTTTACAGCATTGTCTCAGGTTGCCCCATGCATTTACAGCATGTCTCAAGTTGCCCCATACTTTTACAGCATGTCTCAAGTAGCCCCATGCTTTTACAGCATTGTCTCAAGTTGCCCCATGCTTTTACAGCATTGTCTCAAGTTTCCCCATGCTTTTACAGCATTGTCTCAGGTTGCCCCATGCATTTACAGCATGTCTCAAGTTGCCCCATGCTTTTACAGCATTGTCTCAAGTTTCCCCATGCTTTTACAGCATTGTCTCAAGTTGCCCCATGCTTTTACAGCATTGTCTCAAGTTGCCCCATGCTTTTACA